>VWZD01000641.1:192975-342824 GCA_013396695.1 Sakesphorus luctuosus
CGGCTCCGTCCCCCAGCTCATGGCTCCGCCGGGGGGGTCTCGCCGTGCCCGTGGCCGCGCTCCTCGCCGCTCGCAGGGCCGTGCCGGGCGCTGCTCTCACCGCCGCGCCCGCCCCATCGCGCCGCAAAATGGCCCGAGCGGCGCCGCGCGGGGGGAGAGTGACAGCTCGGGCACTGCGCAGGCGCGGCGGGGAGGGAGCAGCGAGGGGGGGCAGAGCGGGCCCGGCCCACGGGCGGGTCACGGAGTCACCCGCAGGATTAAGGAATATGCCGGGTTGGGAAGGCATGCAAGGATGGCAGAGCCCAGCATATCGTCGCTCTGTGTCTGAGATTATCGTCCGAACGCTCCCTGAGCCGTGTCAGGGCTGTGGCCACAGCCCTGGGCAGCCTGTGCAGTGCTCGGCCACGCTCGGTGGGAGGAACCCTTTTTAATACCCAGCCTAAACCTCCCCTGACACAACTTCAGGCTATTCCCGCAGGTCCTTTCATAGAATCATAGAATGGATTGGGTTGGAAAAGACCTCCGAGTTCATCAAGTCCAACCCTTGGTCCAACTCCAGTCCCTTTACCAGATCATGGCACTCAGTGCCACGGCCAAGCTCAGTTTAAAAACCTCCAGGGATGGGGAATCCACCCCCTCTCTGGGCAGCCCATTCCAATACCTGAGCACTCTCTCTGTCACTGCTCCCCACAATGCCTTCTCCTCCACTGCCCCTCCCAAGGTCTCCCCTCAGTCTCCTCACCTGCCACTGGGGCAGCTCTACTTACACAATCATCAAATCATGGAATAAGCAAGATTGAAAATGGCCTTTAAGGTCATCAAGCCCAACAGTCCACCCAGCAAAGCCAAGTGCAGTCTCCAAACCTCCTCACCCAGCACCACATCCAGGAGTGGTGACTCCAACACCTTCCTGAGCAACCCCTTCCAATGTCTGACCACCCCAAATGGGGAAAACCTTTTTCCTAATATCTGATCTGACTCATCCCTCCCTCTCAGCTTAAGGACATTTCCTCCAGTTACAAAATTAGAAGATGCTGATGCTGAATATGCATATGGAGACCCATCAGGATCATCGAGTCTGCCCCATGGCCCTGCACAGGATACCCCAAGAATCCCACCATGCGCCTGAGAGCATTGTCTGAACACTTCTTGAATTCAGACAGGGTTGTGGAGGTGGCCACTGCCCTGGGGAGCCTGTTCCAGTGCCTCTTGAACATCTCCAGGGATGGTGACTCCATCACCTTGTACAACCTATTCCAATGCCTGACCACCCAAACAGCAAAAATATTTTTTCTGGTATGTAACTTGAATCTCCCCAGTCTCAATTTAAGGCCATTTTCCTCTGGTCCTCTCACTGCAGGTAGAGGAGACCATCCCCCACCTCACTGCAACCTCCTCTCAGGTGGTTGTAGAGAACAGTGAGGTCGCCCTAAGCCTGGCCCCCCTCCTCTTCTTGAGACTAAACAAACCCAGCTCTCTCAGCCATCCCTCATGAGACATGTTTTCCAGACCTTCCATAAGGCTTTTTGCTCTTTGCTGGACATGCTCCAGCACTTCAATGTCCTTTTTAAAGTGAGGGCCCCCAAACTGAGCTCAGTACTGAAGGTGTATCCTCACCAATGCCAAGCACAGGGGTGGCAATCCCAGCCCCACCCACCCTCAGGTGCTGCTTCCCTGCCTCTTACCACCCTCCCCCAGAGCCAGGTGGGGCTGGTTTTGAAGCAAATGTTCCTGTTTTGATCATTTGTAAAACAGGCAAGTGCCCTAGAGGAGAAGAGAACCCACACCCTTAAAACTCAGAGCCCTTTAAGCTGTGTCAGGCGAGGTTCAGGTTGGACATTAGGAGGAATTTCCTCACAGAAAGGGTGATTAAGACTGGAAGGGGCTGCCCAGGGTGTGGTGGTGGCATCACCATCCCTGAAGGTGTTCAGGGAAGTAGGGGACACAGCACTCAGTGCTCTGGTCTAGTTGATGAGGTGCTGATCAGCCAAAGGTTGGACTCAATGATCTCAGAGGTCTTTTCCAGCCTAATTGATTCTATGAACTGATTGCAAGGGCTGACTTCTAACTCAGCTAAGCAGTATATCCAGCCCCCCCACCCCTAAAATAACCCAAATCCAGGAATATTAAATCCACCATCTGTCAGCAACATGCTCAACAAGCAAGCAGGAAAATAACCAAATTATCTGCCTTTGCATAAATGTGGGTTATTGTAGCAATTGCACAGGCCTTGTAGAAAATGGCTCTTTTCCTTGCCAGAGAAATAATATTCATTTTGTTCTCCTCTTCCTCTCTGTCATTTATTTGAGCTGTGTCACTTAATCTCATTTTGCATTTCTGCGTTTCAGCTACAAAAAATGCAAAAAGAGCTTGAGACTGATGTATTTATTGCTGCATCAACTCATGAGAGATTTACATGGGTGGGAAAAAAAAAGGAAGCATATTTATTCACCTTAGGAAAAGGGTTTCTGCTCACAGAGGGTGGGGATAATTTTGATGTGAGAAGATAAAAATTGACCAGCTGCTACAACAAGCATTATCTCCTCTGGATTAATGCTCTTCTTCCACTGATGCTTGGGTATTGCTCCACATGAAAAAGAAAAACGTATTAAGCAATTCCAACATTTAGAACAACAATGAAGACAAATGTTATGTTAATAACAGAATTGCATTTATTTTTATCCAAGTTCCATTGATTGGAACATGAGACCAGAATGCTGCTCCTCACACAGCTGTTTTTGAAGGGAGGCAGAGCAGGCAACGCTTTTGTTCATCATTAGAAATTATTACTTTGAAGGACTGACTTCATAATAACTAAAGACATGCTGTTCAACTCATTTTAGAGTACTTCTTCCTTCTGCTGCCAACATATTTAAATATCCAAGCCTGCCCTGCTGCCTGAAGCACAACCACAACCTTCCAAAGGCCTTTACCTTCCCTGACTCTCAGACCCCCCATCCCTAGCCCCGTATCCATCCAGCACACAGTGCAAAACCAGACAGCACAGTTGCATCAAGACTTTTTGAGAGCTAAACCCGTACATACTTGTAGGAAAAGAATGTACAGAAACAGAAAACAGCACTGGTATCATCTTAGGTGAGTTTGCTGTGGAATTTCCTTTTGCTCAAAGAGCTGGGAGGGGAACAAGGCAAACCTGTTACACCAGCATGGGCAGGGAAACCTGTCCACACCAAGAGATAGAAATGCTCTACCAGTTCCCAAAAGATAAAGGCCAGAAATACAAGTTTTGTGTTATGATGGTACATTTGAATAAACCATGAAAAAAACCTATGAAAAGCTATCAAAACTTGGGTGGACAGAGGCTCAAGACAAGAACTATAAATAAAATTAATTCTAGATGCTTCTAGAACAGGACTTTCTTTTACTGTCTTTATTGTTTAGCCTGAAACTCTCCAAGGCAGGGACTGCCACTTAGATTATTACTTTCAGTTGTACAGTGCCTAAAACAACAGGGCCTGCAGCATGGCTAGTCCCTAATTACTAATGTAATTAGAAACGACAGGAGCATTAAGAGCCCTTTATGCTGAAGTAGATGCTGGAAAACTCAGTAGTTCTGTCTCAAAAAAAAAAAACCAAACTCAAAATGACACTTAAAAATTGTGGTATCCAGCACTTATTTACTCAGTTTGCATAATCCACGTCTGAGCAACACAGAAGTTGGTAGAATTTTTCCCTCAGCCACACTGAGAACAAGACCGTGCAGATCTGTTATCCAGATATGGGCCTATTCCTGTAAATTCTCTGTGTTTACCTCTCCTGTTGTTACAATTCAGAACATTCCCAGACTCAGCTCCTAATTCCAAGCAGAACAAATTCCCTTTTTAGGAAGCCAGGATTTTGTTTAGGAAACCCCAACCGCACTTGAAAATCCCCAGATTAGCTGCTAAACGATTGAGAAACTACATAAAGGAGATAAAACAAATCTCTAAACTACACACAAATCTAAACACTTTTCCCTGTGTTTGTTTACTTATGCAAAGCAAGAAAAAAATCACAGCTTTTGGAGCATGTCCAAGCCCTTCCAGGATACAGCAGGAACAGGACCTACCTTTCCCCCCAGAGTTATCACCCTTACAGCTGCTTCCCTTTGATTTTATAGTTCTACTCATATCATCCATGTCCAAGATAAGGAATTTTGGATGTTGCTTGTAACCTCTCATACACTGGGACTGAAACAGCACCAGGAAAGGAAGAGGACACACCTTTCCTCGAGGCCATCACCATCCCAGCTGTTTCCTTTCTGCTCTTACAACACTACACAGATCATTCAGGCACACAGCTTGGGACCTTGGTGCTCTTTAATGTCCCATCAGGGCCCAGAGGGGACTGATTAAGACCTGATAAACCCCTGATAAATCCCTGGCCAGCCCCACCTGGGGTCTCTGCCCATGGACCCAGGAGCTCCATTTAAGCTCTGGCCTGACAGCCCAGTTGTTTTGCCCCATGCTGAAGGGGGTTCTGGCTCACATCTGTGGGCCTGTCCAGTCATCACTAGACTGTGACTGATCTTAATTACCATCACCCAAATTGCAGATGGATTTCTCAGCTCAGCCTTGCCCCTATCTCATGGCTATGAACTCACCAAATGACCTGGATTTTGGCTGCTCCCAGCTCTGCCCTCTGGGCTTGCTCTTCTCTCCTTGCCCAGGGACTGGACCCTGAGTAGCCCCTGCCTTGTGTCATCCTGCTCATCTCCCCACTCCATACTTGTACCAATCTCAACAGTTGCCTAGGAGACACTAAAAAAAAAAAAGAAATTCTTTGAAGGGTTCTAATTAGAAGTTTGCTTACAATGAAGGAGTGAAGAAAAAGATGCCCAGGCTAAGAATAACTGTATGTGCTGGAAAAGTACATTTAGAACACAGAGAATCCTGTTTGGAAGCTACAGTGAAAACATATCAGTGTAGCAACAAGAACTTCTGTTACATGATGGACAGCAGCTGGTTTGCATAGTGATAGAGATATAAATTTAGGTACAGGCATCTTTTAACACACAAATTCCAGAAAAATGCATATCCAAAAAAGTAAGCATGTTAAAAATTCAATTTTTGAGATCATTTAGTGTAGGTAAGTTGAGAACTTAGTTACTGTAATATCCTAACAGTTGGTGGAGAAACATTGAAAAAAAATAAAGATCTTCAGACAGTTTCTAGTCTGTGGCATAAAAATCCCTGATTTCTCTAAGGAATCATCCTAGGACTAAGAAAGCCTCTTCAGATGAACCAATCCCCAGAATTACAGGGAATTGCCTCGTGCTTTTTGACCATTGAAGCAGTCAAAGTGTACCTGACAGTGGGTAGTGGAGCAAGGCACGATGCCCTGAGCCACAGCTGGGGGTGCAAAGCAGCTGCTTCTCAGGAGTCAAAACTCTCCATGTCTCCCAGGTGGTCCATGCACAGGAATTACAATCATTACTTTAAAAAAAGTCCTAATCCCTAGAAAATATTTGGACCAGAGTATTTTAGAATAAAATTACATCTGATGTTTGTAATTCCATAGGTGTCTCTTACAACCCGTGTGGTGTCACCGAGCAGCGCCAGGGCTGATGCTGCCAGGACATCTAGTGGCACCCACACGTACTGCCCAGAGAAAGAATATTACTAGAAAAACAGATTCTTTTTTCATGCTTCCAGATATCTTCTGGTACCAGTCCAGGTTTCTTTGGCTGATGGTGAGATTTCTGTGTTTATTTTATTATCTAAGAATATAAAAGGGGGAAATGAAATTCTAACAAGAAATGTACGGTAACATCTGAATCATCTCTCTAAATAAAGATGGGACATCCTACATAATCTTGATAAAATAAAGGTCAAGGTTATTTATTTTTCTCTGCCTTTTCACCCTCACATGTTGCAAGTCACCTGATCCAGTCCATTTGTTTTTCTATCTCTAGATAACAGAATTTTTATGGGTGTTACTCCGTGCATTGAAAGGGAAAATCAGAATGTCTGAATTCCAGGAGCTGACAGCACTGAAGAACTGTAGTAATTCACCTTCATTTCTTCCCATTGCATAGTCTTTCAAATTTTTTTTAGCAATGTGTTAACCAAAAAGCCATTCTAATTTCTGCTCTTCATGCTCATTTTGCTTCTTTTCCTTTTTTGTGTTGCCTCACCCCAAGCCAGGGCTAAGAACCCCCAGAGAGGCTGGTCTGGAGGAGGCTCTGGGGATTCTCTTTGGTCAGGGAGACCCACCGAGTGGGGACCCACCATCCAGGGGGGATGAAGGGGGTCCCATAGCCAAGGAGGGACCCACCACATGGCCCTCACTGAGGGGCCTGGACCAACCTGGGGGCACTGTGGGGTGAAAGGTCTCAGAGAGAGGGAAAATGTCTGGGAAGAACCTCCCCTGTGGAGCCAGGCTGAGGAATTTGGGGCTTTCCAGCCTGGAGAAGATGAGGCTGTGTGGAAACCTCACAGCACCTTCCAGGATCTGAAAGAGCCAGCAGGGAAACTGGAGAGGGACAGCTCATCAGGAACTGGAGTGATAGTGTTGGCATTGATGTAACTTCCCTAGGAACTTTTCTAATTAATTATTTTAATTAACTTTTTCTAATTACTTGCTTTAATTAATCATAAGCAGTGTAATTTCCCACTGTAGCCACCGCTTAGCAAGGTTTGTCATAAGCTGCTGCTGTGGGGACACAGTTTGGGAAAATTCCCGAAACATTAAATTTTGTTTAACCAACCTTGAGGTGCTTCAGGGAACAAAGCTCAGGAGAGAGAGGCACTGCTGAGATTGGACACCAGGAATGCAGAATTTATAGCTACAAGGACATTTTTGCAGGAACAATACAAGGCAGAATGGCTTCAAATGGAAAGAGGAGAAATTCAGGTTGGATATATGGAAGGAATTGTTCCCTGTGAGGGTGGGCAGGCCCTGGCACAGGTTCCCAGAGAAGCTGTGGCTGCCCCATCCCTGGAAGTGTTCAAGGCCAGTTTGGAGCAACCTGGGATAGTGGAAGATGTCCCTGTCTGTGGAATGAGATGATCTTTAAGGCCCTTTCCAACCCAAACCATTCCGTGATTTTCCTGCCCAACCTGAGTTCATCTCTCACACATTTATAGTTTGACATCTCTATATAACATTTCCATCTTCCAGGTAAGAAATGAAAGAAAGAGCGGGGCTGCTTATGTACCCCAATCATCTGGAAACCGCTGGAAAACTGAACCATTGTACAGCTGTTTTGAACACCCGAATGACTCAAATCACACAACACCCAATTCCCACACACAGCCCCATCCCCAGGAGAGTGGGACGATCCAAACGCACTGGCATAACGTAGTATATGTGGGACGATCCAAACGTAGCATAACGGCTGGCGGCAGCAGAAGGGGCGATCCCAAAGGCTCCCAACCCATCCCAAAAAATCCCAACCAATCCCCAAAAAACCCCAACCCATCCCAAAAGTTTCCAGGATCCCCGACAGGGATCGACCCCGCCAGGGCGGGGACGCCACGTGACCCGCCCCCTCACGTGATCCGCCCCATCACGTGCTCCGCGCTGACCCGGAAGTGGCGCGGGCCGGGCCGCTGACGCTGGAACAAACATGGCGGCCCGCGGCGCTGGGGCTGCTCCGGGGCCGCTCCCGTTGTTGCTACTGCTCCTCCTGCTCTGTGCGGGCCCTGCCCATGCCCGCGTCCATCACCTCACCCTCAAAGTAAGGTCCGCGCCCCGCCGGCTCGGCCTCTGGCCGCGCTGGGCTCCCTCTGAGGGGAGCGCTGAGGCCGGCCCGGCCCTGCTCTGCGCGCTTCCTGCCGCCTCGGATGGGGCTCCCCATCTCTCTAGCGCTGTCCCGCTGCCAGCCCTGCCCCTTCCTCTTGCTTGCTCCCCTTTGGGCTCTCCCGCTGTGCCCCAGCGCGCCCGGGCCGCGCTGCCTTCTCCTCTTGCTCTGCCTCGTATCCCCACAGCCCCTCCTGGCTCTTTCTGCCCGCGGGTAAAGCGTGTGGAGAGGCCTCGGGACTGCCGTGGGTCGGAGGGGAAACTGTTTGAAGGAGTAACTGTTTCTTTGGAGGAGGAGCTGTTTGGAGGGGTAACTGCTTCGCGTCCCGTTGAAGCCGAGGCAGAAGGCTGGGTGTGATAAGAGAGGGCTGGATGGAGCGGCTTCTGTAAGGGTTTTGCGGTTGAATTTCCTCTTAACTGTGTTGTTCCTGTTTTGTCACCGGCCACTTGGCTTTCAAGGGTGTCTGGCTGCCTTACCGCTCTCCCCGATGTAATTTCTTTACACTAGTCGTGCAATTAGTAGAGGCAGATGAAACGGCTGCTGCCACCTTTGTGTTTCGGTTCCTCGGACTGCTGGGTGTGCTTTGGCAGAGCCTTGTGTGGTGCCGTGACTGTGTTTGTGGAAAAACTGGTTATTCGGGGGCGTTCTGGAGGTCATGGGGAGGATGTGCAGCCCCACAGAGCTGCTGCACGTCGTGCCTGGCACTGAAAGCTGCCCAGCTCCTCCATGGCAAGGGAACTGTGCACTTGGGGCGACGCTTTTTAAGTCTTCAGAACGTTAATTTTGTTTTGTTTGTCGACAACGGGCAGTATTTTGCCAGTGGAAAGGTTGGAAGAGATTAATTAAGCAGTAAATGACTGGAAGCAGCCTTCCTGTGCTCTTGCAGGAGCTTAGGGAGGGTGCCAGAACTTTGAAGGAATTCCCCTTCAGCGTTTGGGATGCAGTGAGTGCTGGGCATGTTTATGTCTTATTTAGTGGGGAATTTTCCAGACTATGTCGTGGTCTAAAGTGCAACCACACGAACGTTGTTCTGTTTCAGGAAAAGTAAACTCTTCCCTAAAACAGTGAATTAGGAGGTTTGTGCTCATTCCATTATTGTTTTGAGGAATTTGTGACAAATGGTTGAGTGAATTTCTCCCTGGGTTATCCTTTACCCTTAGGTAGAAAACTTTCAAACTTGCCTCGAGAAATGTTCTCAGCAGCAAATATTGTGGTTTCAAGTCTGTGTTGGGGTGTCCTTTAACTGCCTGGATCAGTTACTAAGCCCTGTTTGCCCATTTTCCCATCAGGGTGGGGTGTAGCTTTAGTTTTTCAAGTGTGTTGTGAGAGTTGCAGCCCTGAGTTAATGCCTTTATCCACCCCCTCTGTAAACATGAGCCTTATTGTCAGAGCACAGTCTCTTCCTTTCTGCTTCATCCCCTGCTTTACAACCTTTGTGTAAACGTCAGACTCCAACAACGGGGCCCTTTCACAGTGAGGTCTCCTTTCTGGTGTTCTTCACTGGTTCCTCCTTGCCTGTCAGTGTGCCTTGACACTGTGCCAAGGGAAAGGCCACAGCGCTGTGGGGGTGTTGGATATCAGGTTTCCTCAAACAAGCTGTTAATTGCCTAAGTCAGAATAGCTTCATTCCTGTAGCTTTGTAATTATTGTGCTGAGGTGAAGCTCTTTTGTTGTGAGGAAGAAAAAGCATCAGTTTGAGCAGTTTCCTGTTCAAAAAATAACTTTATAAAATATAAAAATAGTATATTTCTTCTGATTTAGAGCAGTGATTTGCTTGAATCTTGCTGTTAGGCTAACCTTGACATAGGAGACTCTCTTCCTTAGTAGCAACTGTTATCAGTCTCATGGAGTTATTAGTTTAATGAGTCATGAATTAAAAGAAAAACTAAGAAAAACATCTACAAAAATTGGAAGTTAAGGAGACTGACAGAATCAATTTTCTGCGAATTCCAGAAGTAACTGGTAGTTGGAATGTTTCTCTTCATCAAAAATAAGACTTTTGTTGTCTTAACAGTTAAATGCCAGATTATTGAAGTCTTTTATTTTGCATGATGCAATGGCAAACCGTCCCAGAGAATGAGGGAGTTGGTCTGAGCCTTTGTCAGACGTGGAGTTGGGTTTAATGTTAGTGAGTAACCGAGTTACAGACTTGAAGAGCGACCTTCCAGCTGCCAACACAGTGTTAACAGCTTGGATGCTGCATTATTCACTTGTATGGGCTCACAGCTTTGTTGTGAACTTAAATATTTCTGAACTCAGTGGTTGGGTGGTTATAAATAAAAGCTGGATTCTTTCAACCCCTTAAACCTCCTGTGAGAGGTGAGACCGTTATTGGCGGGCCAATGTCTTTAAGCTGTCAATGTGTGGAGCAGTCTGTGCTCTTGCTGTTGCTTGGTGGCAACTGGTGACTGTGTGTTGGTGTGTGGGATCATCTAAAGCTGAAGGATTTGTGAACTAAATCTGTAAACTCAAAGCTGAGATAAAACCAGGGAGGAGAGTGATGTGTGCTGTGTATTAATTACCTGCTGGTGGTGGGGGAGCATATCAGTAACTTGGCAGAGTAAATACACTTTAATTGAACTGAGCGGCTCTTCCAGGTGCTCTGGGTTAAGCAGCTGCCTCTGGCCTTGTTTGCAAGGTGCAAACCCCCTTGTGGTTGGATCCCCCCACATTCCCCTCACATCATCACCCACACAAACGTTCCTCTGCCCAGCTGTGATTGAATACATATTATGTGCTCTGCCAGTAGTAATTTTCTGCTCTGACTGGGAATTTATGTCAAAAGCAACGTTAGAGGAGCCAGGTGGGCTCTTGTTTTCCAGCATGTTCAGTGCCCCAGAACCCCAAAACAGCAGAGCTGGAGTGCCCTGTTGAACAAAGCTGGGAGCCATGTGTCACTTAAATTTTTTTTCCTCTCCTGAGCATTAAGAGAACCATCTGGTTATTTGCCAGGTTAACTTGATTCTATTATGGTGATCTTATTACAGCTGGATTACAGGTTAGCTGTGTCAGGGTTAGTGTCCTGCTACCACAGTGGATGAGATTTATGCGGGAATGTTTTGTGCAGAGATGTCAAAATCAATACTGGGGTAAAGGAAGAGAGAACTTCTTGTACTTGTGCAGTTCTTAGCTCAGTCTTGCAGGACCTTCTCCAGAACAGTCTGTCTGCCTTTAGCAGCTGACTTCTCTTTTTAGAGTATTTTGTAATGTGATTGAAGCAAGAGGAAGAAACATTTTTTTAATTATTATTCTTAAACCACTTGACACGTTGTCACTAAATCACCCTTTCAACTTGCTTTTTAATTTCTGTTGTTTTGGTTCTGCTTTTCTTCCAATTAATGACCCAGCAGGTTTGAGGGTCCAAGTGCAGACCTACTTACTGAGTTATAAATGCAAAGCAGCTGGGATATGACCTTTTGTCATCTGCTGTGGCAGCTGTGTGGGATGTTGGCTACTTTTCATGTGAGGTCCTTTGTGGCTGCCTTATTTAAAACAAATTAAAGCTCACTTTAACCTGTATCAGCTGAGCAAGGCAAGGGAAGGGATCAATAGCTGCAGTTTCCTTGCCAGACTGAGAGGAAGGAAATTATTCTGCAGCTAAGACTGGGAATAGAGGAGTGGATTGGAATTTTCCTGCTAGAGCAACTAACCCCAGTAATTCTGTTTGAACACACATATCCAGATTTTAGTATTTATTGCACTTTTTAAAAAGAATTGGTTTTATTTTATGGTAAAAATCATTTGGAGAAATGGGACTACATAAGAAACTTTCTCACCCACACCATACACAGTTTGCCAGAGTGTTGGGTGCTTGACTGTCCAAACATCCCTGCCTAACACAGATGATCTGATGGGATGACAATGCACTTGCTAAACACTTGGCCAAAACCCAGCTCTCAGTTAGGTAATATCCCTAAAGTCACCTAATTCCTCTTCACTCTGTTGCAATGACAGTAGTCAGTGTTCAAACAATAGCTGTGTTGGTGTGTCTACAGTCTCTTTGGGGTTTTTTGGTAGTTATATGTTGTTTAATTGGTGATGCCAGATGTTTAAATTCTTCTAGAATTCTTTTTTCCTTGCATCTTTCCCAGTTGTACAGCCAGGCAGTTGGCAGAGACATGTTTATTTTAAGTCTTGTTGTTCAGGATATTGGAAGAGTTGGTCCATTCCAGTGAAATGATTGGTTATATCTGAAGGTATCCTAAAGAAATTTGCTCTTTGTGTAACTGGATGTTTTGAATGACTGTTGAAGTGCCAGCCTGTCACCTGCTCACCTGTGCATGTGATCAGTAAACTTGCTTTCCTTTCATACAGGATGATGTGAGGCAGAAAGTGCACCTGAATACCTTTGGCTTCTTCAAGAATGGTTTCATGAGAGTCAATGTCAGCAACCTTTCCCTGAAGGGCTCTCGTGACATGAATGGTTTATCAGTAAGTTCTTTGTGTCCAATGACTGTGAAGCTTCCTGTGAAATTCCCCTTGCCCTGGAGACCTCTGCTTGTCTGAGGTGTCAGATCCAAACTGGTGGGGCTGTTTTGCTCCCACCTGTGAGCCATTGGTGAGGATACTTATATTGAGATTTATCCTTGAGCACTCTCCAATCTGCTTTAAGTATGAACTTTTAACTTATTAGACCTTTTGCTGAACTTGGTGCAACATCTATAACTTATTGAACTCCAATTTCCTGAGCAGCCCTCTGATGTGAGGGGTGTTTTTTCACATTGTATCCTCTTGCATTGCAATTCATCTTGTGATCATTGTGTCAGTGGGTTTCCAGAACAGTGACAGTTTTATTTTTAGAGAACTCTAACATTACCTGTTACATCAGGGATGTTAATGGAGAGACTGAAATGCTGGGTTAGAAAACAGACCTGAGTTTTACCCTTCTGCACAGTTCAGCCTCTTGATTGCTAGAAGTATGAAATGTTTTTCTCAAGCAAAAGCACCTGGAACAATACTGAAAAACAAGGTTCAGGCACAGAAGGTACTCTAGATTTAGTTTGGGATTGAATCAATATATCATTTTTTTCTTGGTGGATATGGATGAGACAACAAATTTATTATATTTGCAATTTTTTTTTCTATCTAATTAGATGATGAAAAAAATACCTGGATTCTTGCCTTAAATGTAGGCCCATTTACTTAGGAAGCAATAACTGTGACTCTTGTCAGGGGTGGTTTGGCTTCAGTTTGACAGATTGTTCTCAATTGTCTCCTAGGTGGGGTTCAGTTTGGATCGAACAAGGAATGATGGGTTCTCCACTTACCTGGTAAGAGGAAGAGAAGTGAACTTGCTTTTCTAAGCTGGGACATCTCATAGTCTACCTTACTCTAGGAATGGTTGGAAGAAATAATAATAATAATAAAAAAAGATGTGGGGAGGCCTTTAGGCATGGGCAGGATGTGAAGGATAATTTGGTTTTACAATTTGCTGGGCTAACAATGGTAACCTCTACCTGGGGGGGAAAGAGGTCCCATTTCTTATATACCAAAGGGTGCTTCAGAGATCTTTTGCTCATGTTACCAGGATGAAGAAGTGGATTACTGTATCTTGAGAAAGACCCCAGAGCCAGATGTGTCTGTTGTACTTTTACTTCTGGACATTGAAAGCACAGTGTGAGTAAACAATGTACATGACATTAAAGTTACTTCTGTAGTTGAAGATAATGTAACACTTGAGACTTCTTTAGGGGCTTAGAAAGCTGCTGTCAATGTAATTTGCTTTTTTTAAGGGGTTACATGAGAGTAAAAGTAAGAAATCTGCAGCATTAAATGGTCTAAGAATTCTTGCTGCATTACGGGGGAAAGCAACCTACTTTAGTTGTGCTGAATCTGGCACTTGCAGTCTTGGGTCTCTTTTGTAGCTCTTGGCACTGAATGTGCCATTTTATTGTCTTGAATTACCTATTGTATGGAAGTACCTTCAGGGCTGTGTTGCTTTCTCTTGGAGGTACAACTGTTTGTATGCAAACATAGTTTCTAAGGAGACTCTGGTTACCAAAACTGAAGAACTTTATTTTCTTCATCTGCTGTTGTATTTAATGTAAAGTGTGACTTTTCCCACAGTGATGAATTCAGTACCAGACTGCTCTAAATCATGATCTGGTTCTTGCCTGTTCTCTGTAATAGAAAAAACAAGTTAAGACAAGTTGATTTTCCTTTATTGGGTAAATGTAGGCTGTGACAAATAGCCTCTTTATAAATGTTGATTTCCTTTAATTCTGTAATAAGACCTCTTTGTTTCTTTAGTATGAAGGTACAGTTCTCTGCAGAAGCTGCTTCGTTGTTGCCTAAAATTTCATTTGTATCTGAGGAAAATGTTCCTGCTATAAATACCAAGTCACTAAAAGCTTCTGAACCAAGCAGTGATTCTGGTAAAAATCCTCCAAAGACCAATGAAAATACAGATGACAAAGGTAAGCCAGCTAAACCTGACCTGTGTGTGCTCTTACTGCTCATTCTTCATTCCTGTACATCCAGCACTGTGTTGTGGTCATGTTTTGGGGTCCCCTTGGGCTAAAACTTATTGCACATCTTGTGTGAATCTGCACGGAGCTGCCTTTGGCTGAAGTCTCTCCTGCTCAGTGATTTGTGTTTACCAGTCCTGTTGATCCAGCAGAGAGATACTGTGATTGTTGGAGCCCTTCAGTGCCTGTGAGTGGTTGACAATTTGGTGTCTTTTTTTCTGGCAAAAAGAAAGGTAAAGAGGGAATTTTAGTTGAAAGAAGGTTATGAGGGCAAGGATTTCAAGCAACTTTTAGTAGTGACACACATTGCAACCAGTTTCTGTTTCCCCTTACTTACATCTTGGGTGTCTCAGGGAGGGAAAGTAAATAAAATACCTTCCCTGGGTAGGTATTCCAGCATTGTGGCAGATCACTTGTGTAAGTTGTAGAACCTCCATCTCTTGAGGTTTCAAACACTTGATTAAACAAGACTGGGGCCAGTGTATTGACACCAGGCGTGCTTTAGTAAGAAGTTGGATTACGTCTACCCACAGGTCCTTTCCAGACAATGATTGTACAAGTCTATATGTATCTGAGGAGTTGAGATCTAGTCTGTCACTTAGGGGAGGGAGAAGTAACTATCCTAGTAATCTTTTCTTGGAGGCACAAATCTTTGTCTGGCTTCCAGACCAGCAGACGAAACAATTCAAATAATCTCAACTGTAATGGGATTAGCTCTTGTTATCCTGTCCTGGCAGAGTTTAGACTTCAGATCAGACTGTTGAGCAGTCTGATCTGAAGTAGTCTGAGTCTGCCTTGGCCTGTCATGTTCACAAGCTTTGGTAGCATTCAAAAGTTTGCACAGCTGTTCTAATGAGTCGAGAACCAAGGAGGGATGTCTGAAGGTAAGTGATCTGACAGCTGTAGTTTTGCTTTTTCTGGTGTTGAAAAGTGTAGCATGCACATGGGCAGTGCTCTGAGGTGTGGGAGCCAAAGCAAAGCTTAAGTATTGAACTTTTGCTTCCTGATAGAGTGGGATGTTTCAAAAGCTTCTTATAGGAGTAGAGTGAAACTGTGAACTTGACATGGTGCTCTGCTGAAGGCTCCTGTCAACTCAGATTTCTTAAGTTTAGAGCAGATACTGGCTTGGCAGGTCACCTGTGCTTTTGGGGTTTGTTTGGGTTTTTACTGGGACCTTACTTAGTGTAAAGCTGAGAAGTTTTTCCTACCCCAAGGTTTATTAGGACTTCCACATATTTGTCAGGCCATGTATTAATGTCCAGATTGAGATTAGTCAGATTAACAGTATTCAGTCGTAACATTAAAGGTCATTGCTGTAGCCATTGGTCATCTGCCTCCTGCACCACTGCCATGGGAGGAGCTGGAGAGAGTTCTGGAGTAGGCTTTTGTAGAAGGTGTATTAGAGAAACCTATCCTAGCATTTGAGGATGCATTCAGGATGAATGCCAGCTTTGGGAAGAGTCCTGTGAGAGTAAGGAGAGACTGGGAAAGAATCTCTGTTAATGATTATCTAGGAGACTGCCACGCAGACATGTGTAGGAAGATGTGAGTAAGGTATGGGCAATGTGTAAAAGGTGAGGATGTCAAATGCAAACACTCTAAATGTACCATTAATACTTCTGTCTCTAGGTAAGAAGTCCAAACTAAGTACAACATCCTCCCAGGTAAGAAGCTGTCTGCAGTTCTCTTTCAGAAAGAATCTAGGGGAATATTCCGGTATAATCAGCAGTATAGTCATAGCCAGAAGGTGGAGAGTATTTGCTGTTGCTCTCAGCCTCCACTGTAAATATACAGAACACAGTTTTGATTGTCTGGTTGCTGTAGCCAAATGTGTTGGTTGCCTGCTTAAAAAATCCTAAAGGTCTCCCTTCCTTTTCCCAGGCTATTATAGAACAAGAACATCCTGTTCACAATGACCAAGGAACCTTTTCATTTCAGGTAAGGTGTCTGTCACTGTCTAAAATTAATATGTGCAGACAGTCCTTCACTGTACTACTTTGGAAAAGTGAAAGTCTGATATAGATGTCTCTCTGATAACAAGACTCCACTCAAACATCTACTGAGCTAAGAATCAGTGATGGAAATCTTTCTTTATAAGATGGGGGAGCTGCTTTTAAGATGGCTTTGGTGTGATGCTGTTCTAAATACCACAGTCTGTGAGCCTCAGCATATTAAAGTTCACTGTGATGCCACCAGTGCATGCAGGTTGCTAATATCAAACTGCTGTGACCTGACTGACATAAGGGGAAGGTATTAAAACCAGAATAATGCTTTGTTTCACCAACCTGGTTCACTTGTGGTGGTTGGTTACTATAAAACCAACACACTTTAAATTCTGTTATCTGACACACATCTCATTACCAGAGCTATCATAGTTTGCATGGTTGGGGGAGGAACAGAAAAGCTACTTATGCTTCAGGGCAAATATGATCAAAAATTTATGCTTCACCATGTTAAATATATGACATTTTTTGTTATCTCTTCTCTGTAGTGAACTAAGTTTTAAAGACTGATACTTAAAAGGCTTGGAAAACCAGAGTGCATAATCCTAGATAGCTGCAGTGATTTTGCATCTGGAATTCTGTTGAAATTTCCAGATAGGCTGATATCCTCAGAACAGCATGTTTCCTGAAAGGAACCAAGTGACCCCAAATGACTGAATTCTTTCATGCTTCAGTAGAGATGGTTTCTTACCAGGGCAACCCTGTTGTGAATGAGAAGAATGCTGACTTTCCTATTCTTAAATTGCAGTTCTATTTTAACATCAGCTCGGATAGCCAAGAGGGTCTCTACAGCCTATATTTCCATAAGTGTGTTGGCAAGAAAGGGCCAGCTAATGATCAGCTGCTATTTAGTCTTGATGTGAGTATGTCTTGTAAAGTATAATTAACTCATTCACTTAGACTGAAACACACAGCTTTGAACTCCAGCTTGTAACTGAGCCCACACTGCACATGAGTGTGTATATGGGGTGGGAAGTGATTCAGAGTTGTGCATCAATGTCTGCTGTGGCATTTCTGAAAGAAACAACTGTTAAAATGTTAACTACTGTTAAAACACTTAAAATACTAGTTTTGCAGAAATATAAATAAGCCACTTAGAGGCACAAATTGGATGCTAAATAATACTCCTGTTTTCTCAGTCACAGGGCAACAGGCTGGCAGCCTATTGTAGATACTGTTTCTGAGTTGAAGGGGGTCAAACTGTGAAGTTTGGGAGAGAGAACAACTATTCCTTGGGAAAACTACTTTGCCTTTCTCAATTACATTGCATAACTGAAGTGTTGTTTTTTCAGGGAGATTATTCTTGTGGGAGTAATTTTGCAAAATGTTTTGAGAGTCTTGAGGATAAAGAGTTGGTTTTGATTTTTTTCTTTGAGTCCCATAACAGTCACTGCTTCAGAAAAGCTCATTTTAAATGAGTGAATTTGATTGTGAACTTTAACTCAATGCTTTAAAAAAATTTTTTTTTCAACTGTGCACATAACATACCTTTAATATTCAGATAGAAATTACGGAAAAGAATCCTGAAAGCTACCTCTCAGCAGGTGAAATCCCACTGCCCAAACTTTACATCTCCATGGCTCTCTTCTTTTTCCTATCTGGGACTGTGTGGATCCACATACTCCGTAAACGCAGGTAAGCTGGTTAGTTGGATGTCAGTGACAAGTAGGGATCTACCTTGTTTGATTTTTTTTTTTTATTCCTCCTCTTAAAGTGCTCAATTCATAGATTTGATCACTTTAAAACTCCAAATCTGGCTTGATTTTGTATGCTTAATACACATAGTTTGAAAACTGCTGCTGTCAATATTGTTCCAGACTTGTTCGAAAGTTACCAAGTCTTATGTTAAAAATTCTTCATGTAATGCACATATTAAACCAAATTGTGGAAAAAAATAGACAGGAAATTCCTGTAGTTGATGTCAATAGGAGATGACTTTTTCAAAATAAATAAGAAAAATTTTATCCCTTTTTTCATATGGGAAATGGCAACTTCTGGCAGTAGAGAGCCATAAATGTGCTGATTGCAGTTGAAAGTGGTAGGAATTCTGAACTGAAAACTATGCTGCTTAATAGTTAAAACATAGCAAAGGAAGCCAGCAGCATCTGTGGTTCTGTTTTGCCTTTTCCTCCTAGTCTGAAGTTCGTTAGATGGCCTCATTACTTGGTAGTTTGAAGTTCCTTTGGTGATCAGCTGATTTGGTATTCAGGAGTTCACTGGTAATGGGTGTAGTGACTTGGGCTGAAGGGTGGAGTGATACGTGTTTGAAGTGTTTAGCAAATTTTCTAACAGTTTAGATCTGTATGTGCAGGGTATTCCTATTAATTACTTTTTTAATTAACCCAGTTATTAAAAATCAGAGGTTTAGAACATAGTTCAAATATTGTTCAGGGTGTTGCAGAAATGAGAATGTTAAAGGGAATCCTTTCACACCAATGATCAGCTCAGGCTGGGATTGACTGTTTGACACTTTAACGTTTTAAAGAATTATCTTTGGAAACTGAACTTCTTCCTGCTGGCTTTTAATTGATGCTCTTCCTTCTTTTCTTTTTTCCCAGAAATGATGTTTTTAAGATTCACTGGCTCATGGCAGCCCTTCCTTTCACCAAATCGCTGTCCTTAGTCTTCCATGCGGTACGTGTAATGTCTCTGCCTGAAGTTGTTCACCTGGGAAGTAGAAACATGAAATCCGGGGCATTCTGTTAGGGAAATCTGCTTTGGACAGAGGGGAGAATGGGAGGGAGAACTGTCCTTAGTACTGAGGCATTGGGACTGAACTGCAGCTGTTTGGTGGATGTGATTCAGTTTTCATCAGCAAACTCTGACTTGAAATACAATTGAGTTCATGGCCTGAAGTTTTGAAGCAGCAAGGGTTGAGGGTTGAATGAGCTCCACCATTTCTAATGTTTTGGCCATTTGAGGCTGGCCTGAAAGCTTGAGCTGTGCTGCTGCTTCAGCTCCATGGCTTGCAGTAAATCTTAGTAAATGGAAACCTTGATGAATGTTTGTGAAATTCAAGGGCATTACTGTAGATGAAGTATTATGGTGTATGGTAACAGACCTCACATTACCAGCTTTAAGACTTTCTGTAGATATGTCTCTGAATTCTGTTGACTTTGCCTTTCCACTAGAAAGATCTCATAAACAAAGGTAAGGGCAAGCATTTAATCCTTCAGTGTTAGTGCCATCCACAATTTTCACCTTCATGTTCATTGTAGAATAGATGCTACAAATATTTTTGGAGTCTAATTAAGTGAATCTGACTTCCAGTGAAAGTGAAACTAGAAAGCCAGTAGGCAGGGAATGCAACTGAACTTGAACAATGAGGGAATAAATAGGTTCCAAATGCAGTTGATTCACTATAGCTGAGCATGGGAGTTGTGTGGGAAGAATGTAGATTGTATGAGATACATCCAGTAACACTTAGGATATACAGCAAGTGGAAATGATCTCATTGTTGCTAAACAAAACTAGAAGTTGCTGGGAGGAAGTGATCTCTAAATGTGACAGAGCTGGGTTTGCACACACTGATTGGAAAATGAAACTTGAAGTGGCTGTCAAGCAGATCTGGTTTTTAGAGGGTGGAGTGGTGAGGAGCAGCTTGTAAAGTGCTGTTTTCTGTTTCCAGATCGACTATCACTACATCTCTTCTCAGGGATTTCCCATTGAGGGCTGGGCTGTTGTTTATTACATCACTCACCTGTAAGTATGTCAGGAGATTGATGGGATAGATTCAAACAATAGAATGAATTGCTGGTGGGGCTGCCTCCCTCCTGAGCAAACTGGGGAACTACTGTCTTCCCATTGAGAGCATAGTACCAAAGAACCAGCAGTCAGCCCTGTGTGAAGGGGAAAGCTCCACTTAGAGGGCAGCTGTGGAGAGTTAGCACTTCTGTGGGTGAGGGAGTAAAAAGACAGCAAATGCTTTGCTTTTCTTTGTTCACACTAACATTCAAGTATCTAATTTGCTCTTGGTGTGAATGGTGAGAGGGCACAGCTGCCTGTGTTTGTGGCTGTTGGTGAATGGGTGACTCCCCCAGGAAAAGATTGCATATATTGACAATTGTGAATGAAGCCTAATATTGCTCTGTGATACACAGTTGTAGGCAAGTACATCTGCTTCACTACTGTGGGATGGATAAGTGCTTGCCAAAATTATGAATAGCAAAGCACTTGTTTGGGTTTGTGGCTTTACTGGCTGTGGGAGAGAACCTGGGCAGAAGAGGAAGTGTGATAAAGTCTCTCACTGTGGTGTCTGTTTCTTTTCCAGACTGAAGGGTGCCCTTCTGTTCATCACCATCGCCCTCATTGGCACAGGCTGGGCTTTCATTAAACACATCCTGTCAGATAAAGACAAAAAAATTTTCATGATTGTCATCCCACTTCAGGTGAGGACTGAGCTGTGTCAATATTTCCTGTCTTGTGGGAGAGCTGCTTTTGCAGACTGGAAAAGGCTGTGAAAACTTCACATAATATCACATATTTATTGCTTCTAATGGTTGCAGTATAAGTTGAGCTGAAATTTCCTGGGCCAGAAGTTAGTGCTGTAATTTGCTCTATTTTTCTCTCTATATTGAGCATGAGATAATGGTGATCAAATAGTTGCAGCAAATGAACAACTGGCTGTAAGGAAGGTAAATTCATGCTGAGACAAAATTTGGGCTGCATAACAGTAATAAACTACTATGCAGAAGAGTTGAGTGAAAGTTGTCACTTCTGAAATGTTTGCTGAGTGGCTCAAGGAAATAAAAACGGGAAAACCAAGATTTGTAGGCCTGTTGGGTCTGAGGGAACCATTCCCATTGTGTTCAAAGTGATCAGTGCTTGTCTTCTGCTCCAGGAACTGAAGTACACAGGAGAGCAGCACCTCAGTTTGCTGTAGATAGAAGAGTTTTTCTGCCTTTCTAGAAGAAATCCTTTACACAGCTGCAAAACCAGAAGTATAGAATTAGTGTTTGAGGCTCTTACAGAGCGCAGGTGTGGAGTACAAAAAATGGTTGATGACCTGTCTGAATTATTGCCTCAATTTAGAATTATGTGCTTAAACTATTGTCTTTGTGTGCATCTGCAGAGTTTTGCTTCTATATATAAAAACAAACAGATTTTGGTCTCTGTATCTCTACTGATACAGTTGATTCAGCACCATATATAACAAAAGAACTACTTTCTGAATGTCAGCAGAAATAAGTTCCAATCAGTTTTATTTCTGTAAACCTCATGAAGATGCTGCTGAACGTGTGACTTCTTGACACAGAGCTGCAGAAAAGTTATTGATGTTACTGAATGGGCCTTTGCTGAATTGGCAGCCCACATCTGGTGTCTCCTTGGAAGGTTTGTGAGGCCACAAGTGTGTGTTGTTGTGCAGGTCCTGGCGAACGTGGCCTACATCATCATAGAGTCCACAGAGGAGGGCACGACCGAGTATGGCCTGTGGAAAGAGATCCTTTTCCTGGTAGACTTGCTGTGTTGTGGAGCCATCCTGTTTCCAGTGGTATGGTGAGTTGCTGGATGTGTTGTGTGGTTGCAGAGCCCTGATGGTTTGAGCTGATTCTGAATTAATGGACACTGACAGCTTGTTGGAGCTCCAGATACTGCCAAACAGAAGAAGTCGGTGGTCCTGTGGAGTCAAACATTCTATTGTCTTTTTAAAAACTTCATTAGTCTTGACACTTCAGTCTAGTGTTGTGGAAGACAGTGGTTTTGGGGATGTTAGTGGGAATAAGGTAAGGAAGATACTGATTTAAATGTGGCCAGCACAGTGCAGACTTTTGAAACTTGGAGTTCTGCTCAAGTGTTGACTCACTAAATTGAAAAATAGGATTTTGCTTCACTGAGATTAGGAACCAAACTGCTAAATTTTGAGACAATAGTGCTGTCTAAAATCAGGGCAGCCTTCAAGCGGAGTGGCTGCATGTTTGTTTGACTGTTTAGAAGAAATAATCCCACAGGGAGCATTTCCCCGCCCTTCCTTCCACCCTACTTGGCAAGGAATAATGTTGGTTATATAAAACACGACCAAAACACAGATAATTCAGATAAACACTATCATTGCCTCTTGCCAGTTAGCCAGAACATTTGTCTTCTAAATGCATTTTGTCTTAATTGGATAAACAGCTGGGTTTAAAGGAAGATATGAAGGAGCTTCTGGCTCCTTGGTTAGTAAACACAGAATATTATTCTTTTTCTGCAGTATCTCCATTATTTTTAAATGAAATGCAAAATGTATGCAGATTGTATAGTATTGATTGGTAACATGTCATCACTCTTGAGTGTGTAACTCCAGTTTTTCAGATAACTGGGTTGTTCAGTAGATGGAAATAAGCTTCAGCTTGACTTGTGATGGTGGGTTTCAGCTCTCCTTCCCTTCCCTTCCCAGTTGTCCTCTGTGTTAAAGCAGAGCCTCACACAGTCCCAGTGGCTTTCTGCCAAGGCTGGGAAATGTCTTCCAAGAAATTTGCACTACTCACTTGTCTGTGCTGCAGCTCTGAGGTTGATACTTGGGTATAATAAATAAAACTGCAGGAATATTAACTTTAATTGTAGTCTCTGATTTCCTATGATAGAAGTGACTTCTGCAGTCGCAGTTCTTGCTGCCTCATGCTGAAATCCATATGTCCAACCTAGTGATAGGCTGGTACAAAACTTAATTTCCATAAAGGAAATGTATGTGAAGAACAAATGCACAGAGATGAGCTGTCCTGTGACTGTTTATACTGTGCAACCCACATTGCCATGGTGCCAACATAAACTGGCAGTGAAGCCCCTGACATAAAATCCTGCCCCTTTTTCATCAGGGTAGAGTTACTGCAGCTGGTGGGATGATTCATGTGAGCAAGGTGACTAAGACTTGGCCCCTGGATTTACATTCCTGCAGGGTAGTTTCTGTTACATAAGTTGCCTATGTAGACATGTAAGCTGTAATCAACTATTTAAATGAAAAGAGCTTAAAAGAGCAGTAAGATGCCAAATGCTTGGCAGTTCTCTGAAGAGTAGCTCAGCTTAATTTTACAAGTGGAAAGCATTATGCTGGAAAATGCCCCAGTTTCTCACTCTGCTCCCTCCCTCCCACAAAGCTTTCTGTAGGCTGAAGTGGGTTTTAGCAATCTGCTTTCTTAATCCCAAGGAAATAGAGATACTTGAGCTAACTGCCTGAGCTGGGGGCAGGAGGGTGAAGTATGTGCAGTGCCAAGCACAGTTAATTCTGAGCACACCCCAGCCATAAAGAGCTAACAAAACTTGTCGGTGATCTAGAGGACTACAGTGGAAAAGGAGTGTAAAACTATTATTTATTTTTATTTTCAGGTCAATAAGACATTTACAGGAGGCTTCAGCAACAGATGGGAAAGGCAAGTTATGGTTTTTTTTTTACTGTTTTATGCTACATGTCATAATGCCAGAATTTCAAATATGTGATGCAGATTTAAAATATGTAAACTAACTATAAGTCTACACTCTTGGTGTCACACTGCTTTTCCTCAGTGGGCTCGTGGGAATAACTTTTGGAAAATGACCTTTTTCATGTATTGCTTTGACTATCAGAAAGGGTATGTGTATCTCCTTCTCTGCTTCTTGCACAGCTCTCTGTGCTTGAGCTAAACATGACATCTAAAGTAAATCATCTTGACACATTTGCCATTTTTTTTTCTCACTCAAGTGTTCAGAAGCACAACTAGAAATGAACTCCAGAATTGCTGTCTATTAGTCTAAATAGACCCCCCCTTATTTAAATTCTTGCAGAACTCTGTTCCTGACAAAATAGAGGCAAACAAACCTCATTATGAAACAAAACATAACTTGGCATTCAGTGTATCACAGTTCTTGACTTGTCCATGTTTGTACAGCAGCTCCAAGGGCTGCTTGTGGGAAGTGGAGTGATGTTTATTGTAGCAGTGGAATGAGGTGATGGATGGAAAGCCAGCCCAAGTACAGCTGCTGTAGCATGTGCTTTTCCTGCCCTGTCTGCTCACTTCTGAATTAGTTCCTCAGAAACAAGCTATGGAGCAGAGCACTGACTTCTTGGAAGTAGGCAGCCATTTCAGTCTTCTGTCATTTGGTGGCTCATTCTTCTTGAAAGCTTCATTTGTAGAAGGTCATTTGTTGGCAACAGCCTTTTAACCCAGGCTTATCCTTTAACTCTTGTCTTTCCTTTCTGGAGATATATTCCCAAGTCTGGATACTTCTTCCAGCCATTTGCTTGGCTTTCAGTGTCACTCTTGCATTTACTTCTGATTGTCTCTGTAGGTGAAGTGTAAGGCTGGGTACTGAACTCAGCTCTGTGCAGGTCACAGGTGAGAGTGGTTTTTTGCCAACTGTTAAGTTGAAACAATACTTACAATGAGTTTGGGTTTTCTTTATGTTCTGAGCTGTTAAAACCCCCCACAAATAATGACTATATACACACACACAAAAGAGCCCCCTTTAAATTTAAAGGTGGAAAAATATTAATTTCTAGTAGAAACAAATGTCAAGGAGGTCAGTGTTAATAATGTGACATGAATGGTATTGGTAGCTTTCTTATCACTGTGTTCTGTTGGATTCAGTGACTAATTTGTTATACATTGTCCACTGAGCATATATTCTGGAGTATTTATGCTCTTACTGTTAAAAAGTGCTAAAATTTAGATATTCCTCGAAGCAGAGTCTTTCTTCTGAACAGAGGACTTTGTATGTGTCAGTCCTGGTTCTTGCCTGGGTACCAGTGTCTCCAGTTATCCTGGTGCTGAGCATATGGCAGTTAGTGCAAGTAACTTAGACACAAATTGCAGATCCAGGTGATCCCCCTGTGCTTACCTTGGTTTTTATCACAAGATGGTGCTATGGAGTTTGCTTAACTTCAAACATCCTGAATGAGGGAGACGTGGCCAACAGCAAGAACGTTCAGCATAGAGATTGGACCTGTCCACTGTCCTTCCTAACAGGTGGAATCCAGATCTGAGTAAACCCGAGCACTTCTGAAGGGTTTACTGTTATGTTTCATAGAGGTAAAAGAAAATAGTAATTTGAGAGGAACTGACTGTCTCTTTAGTTATTCAGTGCTATGTACAGTAGCACTTAAGGACTCTTAGTCCTCTGTATTGTGCTTTTCTCCATGGGAAATGATGCTCTTTATCGTGAATGTTGCTTGTAGATCACCTACTGCTGTTATCAGCTTTACCTACTGGTGTTGCCATCTGGCTGTGCAGATCCTGCAAGTTCAGTAACTCTCTGCTGAGAGGCACCCAGCAACTGTGTTATGCTACACTAATAATAAAACAATATCTAAGGAAAAGATTTGCAGGGAACACATTGCATAGGCTGACAGCAGATTGTGGCCAGGAGAGCCACAGTGCTGGGACTCACTTGTGAAACACAATCTGGTTTGGCTATTTAGAGGCTGTTGATAGGAGCCCACGGGGAGCAAGTGGATGGCAATGTGATACCAGAAGCAGAATGTTACCTAATGATGTCGTGCTGTTAGTGTGTCTTGTTGAGAAAACCAAAAGTGATTTGATTGCACTGTAAAATCATTCATGTTAGGCTTATCAATGAACAGTCTTTACTAGAACCACATGCTCTTTACTCTTGAGGTTTTTCTTGGAGACTCGGCTCAGTGTCTCTGCTTCTCATATGAAAAACAGAACCAGCACTCACTCTCAAATCATCAGCATTTTTTTCCTGCTGTTGAAGGTAGTTTTCTCCTGAAGCAGTAAAAATTACTGGACCCTCTCATATGCAGTTTAAATTATGCACAGCCTGTCCTGTGGTTAGAACTGAATCTTGTGCAGACAGTCCTTGTTGGACTGGCTGTTGCCTGCTGGGGTTTATTGTCTAGTCCAAGGTTGCTTTCCTTGCTTTCTCTCACAAGCTTCATTAACTTACAGAGTATAGTGGGGAATTACATCCTATACTTTCACTAATTACTTTTCCTGGCACTGACTCTTCTGGTGACCATCTTGCCAGTGAGAGAGACCTAAGGAAAATTATTTTTACTTCCTTGCATCCATTAGAACTGACTACTTCAGGACTTTATGGGTTGGGATCTTGCTGCTGTTTCCTGACTGCCTTGTTCTCTTCTAGCTGCTTCTCCCCCTGCTGATTTGGTAGCACAGCCTTGGGTCAAATGCAGCCATGACTACAATGTGACTGGACTAGGAATGAAGCAGAAGGCTGGTTGGATTTACCAGCTCTTTAGTCTTAGGTCTGTGCTTGCCATAGGCCTTTGTTTTAGCAATGTACACTTAGTAAAAGGGTTTTTATGAGTGGCAATGATTTGGAGTCACTACCTGATAGTAGTTTGAACCAGACTGTTTTTACTTTAAATTCTTCCAAATTAGGAAAGCTAGAGGAATGGGTCTGAAGGCCATAATTATCCAGGGAGACTTTATACACACAGATGCTGTGGATTGATAGTGAGGAGTAGACATGGCACAGTGATACAGCTCAGTTTGAGCTGCCTGGTTGTTTGCTTTTTTCCTTTGAAGGTGATCTGTAAAGCAGTAAGTCTGACCTACACAGGCTTCTTAGCTTGCACAGCAGTGGGTGTAAACATCCCATTTTTAGAAGCTTTTTTTCCTCCCCTTTAAAAATCGCCACCTTCAGACTTAAGCAAGTACTTAGCTACACCTCTTTGATCTGTCACTATATCTTCTCTCAGATGGGAGCCTGTGCTCTCTGTCCATTCCAAATGTCTTGCAGATTTAAGGAAATCAGCCTTGCAAACTGACCTAGAATCGTACAGGCTGGAAAGCTGCTCAACTGCCACCACCTTGTTTACAGGCATCATGAGAAAAGAGGGGGAATAATATATATATTACTTATATATTATTTTGTTTGAAACTCCCAAGTTTTTGGTCAATGGACCTCTCAAGTCTCATAACCTTCTCTAGTCATCATGTCATGTGTTGTTTGAAGGAGGAATGGGGGTTGAAAACGTTACTGCAATTTGTTCTGCTGGTACCTCTGTGTGTGTGTGTGATGAGAGATGTGACAAGGCACAGTCAGATCATGAAGGTTTGCTGTTTTCCTGGAGCTCTGCAGCATGTCATAGTTGGCAGCAGAGTTAGGGGAAATACATTGCAGTGTGTAACTCCCAGGCAACATTCCCTGTGTTCTGTGCAGTGGGCAAATAATGATTAGTGCTCTCATGCTTACCCCCGTGGCAGGAAAAGCCACTTGCAGTATTCAGTGTCCTCCTGCTGCTGTGACTAAAGAGCCTGGTCCTGTGTGGTGCAGAGCAGCCTGTGCTTGGCTGAGCTCAGCACCACATCCAGGTGCTGTCCAGGGTTGGTGTAGTAACTGCATGTTGGAGACACAGTGCTTATGCTGTACTTTGGACTTTCATCTGACCTGGTGGAGACCTTTTGTGCCAAATGAGTGATGTATTTTGGGATATTCAAGATGAACTATTCTGTGCCACATTCTCATGTGTGACTCTGAGTGTTGCTGTGCCTGTCTGACCTCCTCTTTCTAGTACAGGAGTGCTTTTAAACAGAGTGCTCTGGAGACTGTAGAGCCCCACTTCTCAGAGTTGCTTTTTTGAGGTCTAGATCTACATGTGTGCTGCATCACTGGGGAGAATAGAAAACTTCCATTTGCAATTCAGTAATAGCACAGATCACATCTCAAATGCACTAGAGTGAGTAGAGCAGGCAAAGGATTGTAGAAATATTCTCAGCTGTACTTGAGTGTGTTCACTTGCTGCATTATGGTTTGCCTTTTGTACTGGATTGTCTGGGCTCGAGCTCCCTGTGCCCTCAGCTGCAGTCCTGGGATTGTTATGACATACATATTCTGAAAAGGTCAGATATATTCATCAAAAAGCTCTTGTGTGATGTGCAAGGCTGCAGTGGATGGCCCAGCTTTCCTTTTTCCATCTTCCAGGCAGTGTTAGCATTGGAAATTAGCAGAGGGACAATCTAAAAAAGAGACTGCTTATCAGATGCTGTGTTTTGATCAATGCAGATTGGGCTATTGCAGGCACAAGCTGTTAAAGTAAATGGGGATAGAGAGGGAAAACTGAGGGAAGCAAGGTATAGATGTTACAAATCTTTCTTGGAGGATGGTTTTTATCTTTTTAATGATTCTATGAAAGAGATGAAACACAGGTATGAATTCATTTGTAAAACCTTCGGTAGAACGTCTCTTTTTAATTTATTTTTTTCCCTTCTCTGCAGTTAAGTACTGTTTCTTGCAGAATGATTATCATACTCAAAACATGAATTTAGCCAACCTTTACTGCCTGCTGTGATTGCTGCTGTGTTATCTCAGCTTTACAGGTTGGGGCTGCAAGTGATTCAAGTTGTAAGTGACAGCTGCTGGCTGAGCCTCATTCCTTGCCAGTGCCACTGTCAGTGTCTGGGCTGCCAGGCTGAGGTGAAGGGAAGTCTTTAAGTGTCCAGGACAGCAAGACTCAAATATTACTGCTTGGAGCACATTCAGCCTGTGAAGAAGGAATTCACCACAGACTGCTGCTGATGCCAAGCAATGATGATTTTAGATTTTCTCCAGAACAGCATGTCCTGTAACTTTGAGTTGGTTGAAAAAACTGGCAGAATTTTGTAGACATGCATTAATATTGACTTGAGTATCTGATAGTGGAGAGAAGTATTTCTGCTGTTGAGGCAGCTAGGGGAGAGCACCTGCTTCTAATAAATCAGCAAGCCAACTTCCACAGGTGACTTTTTTGCCTTTCTGCTTGGTGGTGGTTGCCTTTTTTCCCCTCTCCTCACCCTTCTTTCCCATGCTCAGACATCCTAGATGTGTGGATATACCAACTTGGTATTGATTATCATGATGAGTAGGTGAGATCTTGAGCTGTGCTCCATCAGAGGTGGCATTGTGACACTTCAGTTGGCAGCCAGATCTTTGGCTTTGCTGTCCTTTCATCTTGTGCATTGCATGAATCCAACAGAACTGACTCCCCAGCTCACTGTTGTTGACTGCAAAGCACTGATGGACTGGCAGTTTGAATCAACAGCTGTTGAGTTGGTGTTCCTTGAACTACAAAGCCTGGTAATTCTCATGGTTTCTCAATGTACCAGTTGGTGGCAGTTCTTGAAGTTGGATGCGTTGAGTTCAAAATAGATCCTTCTGTGTGCAAACCAGTGTGTGGGAAATCACAAGATCTTCATGGTCACACTTAATGCAGCTCTCCTTTAAATAGGACAATATTGCTTCCTTGCTTCATGATTTAATGCATATTTACATGTTTTAATCTTCCACCAACTGTATTAGGAAAAGCTTTTAACATCAGGTCATCAGTCAGTTCATACCTTGTGTTAGTCAAGTGCTGCTCAGAGTGTGTGTGTGCTGGAGGAGGGTTTGTGTCTGTCTCAAGGTGTCTGCAGCTTCCAGTGGTTCTCCAGGAACACTAAATATAAGCTGGAAAGGCACTCTTGATCTCTAAATTATACAAGTTGGGTTTATAACAGAATGTTGCCTGTCTTCATAAAAATAAACAGGAGTTTATTTGCAGTGGTGCATTTGATGCTGCCTTTGAGAAAAGCTGCTTTGTCACACAAAGTGAAGCATTTCTTTGGGACCTATTAGCCCTTTCCTTCCTCATGTGTGTAACACTGTATTTTGCTCTCTTGTGAACCTGGATGACCTTATGTGCAAATATATGGAGCCTTTTATAAAACTTTGCAGTGGTTGAATTCTGTGAGGGAGTGCAGGTGAAGCTCAGCACAATGTATTGCACTACCACGTCTGATAAATACATTATGAGGGCAAGGAGGGACTACCAGTAAACATGTGGCAACATTTTTTAACTGACAACTTGTATTCACTGGCTCTGAGCTGCATCTCTGTACGGTGTCAACATATCTTGGACTCCTTGCCTCTCATGTTGTCACAAAAGCATCAGGAGTCTGTGTTAGTAATCCTGGTGCACGTATAAACCCTGACTCTCAAACTGGAGCTGACAGCTGTTCCATCTGTTGTTGACCTCAGCTCGTTCACATGAGTGTGTGCTGTGCTCCTGCAGCTGATGGGATCTGTCCAGGACACGCAGGTTCGCCTGGGGCTTGGCTTGCACGGCCTGTGACTGCAACACATGCCTTTAATAACTGTTTAGGATGATTTCCCATTTCGCTTGTAAGTTGTGACTGAGCCACGAACATCCCGCTTAGATGTTAAAATGCTTGTGCTGTGGTTTGACAAGATGCATCAGTTCCCAGAGCTGTGATGACCTCGGAGTTGCTCAGGTCAGCTGAAGGCATGCAGCAAGTCAGGGAGGACTCTGGAAAAGACAGGAATATTGTAGGAGATAGTGCTGGGTGGAATGGCCCTTCTGGCAGGGGTGAGGTGACTGTATGTAGTTGGCTGTACACAGGTAGAGAAAGGCTCTATATTGCATGTAAAATTGAGTGTAAAAGCAATCTGAGTTCCCTTTTTAAGAGACAATTCACTCCAGCCTGGGAGATGTCCGGTGTGTGGACACACCACTCTTGGAGTGCCCAGTGGGATGTGAGATGAACCATTCTAATCTGGGATTAACTGAGTCCTGGTTTTGACCACTTGCCTACCCTGCAGACAACCATTACAATTAACTGTCTCATTTTAACAATTTTCTGATGGGCTTTTCTGTTCTCTTGATAGCTGCTATTAACCTAGCAAAGCTGAAGCTCTTCAGACATTACTATGTTATGGTAAGTAAAACACCTGTACACAGGCATGCAGAGCACTTGGAAGCTGTTCAAACCCTGTGATGAAATACTTGTTGGAAGCTACTATAGCTGGGGGATGTGGTGGAGATGTTCCTAGCTCTGTGCTTTGGCATCTTGGTCAACTGGCTTATAATCCTAAAAGCAACTTCCCTTTTTTTCCTGGTGGTTGCATCCTTCTGTCTATCTTTAAATTGGTTCCAGCTATTTGTAATGCTTCCTGCTTTCCTCTGGAGACAGCTTGAGCTGCCAGTTGAATTGATGGGCTTGAATAACGTACTGTAAACTTGCTAAAAATTAATCTTGGGACCAAATGGTGCCTTGAGATGCATGTGTGCAGTTTGTGATGAAGTCAGTGGGAGCCATGAGTGTATCTCCTGGGAGAACACAGGCTTCCTAATGATTTCCAGCAGCCTCATTTCAGGCTCTTGTAAGTGGTAAGAGTGATAAATTACAATCATGATTCTTCAAGTTCTATGAAATGGTAATACTTAAAGCATTTCCTGCTGTAACGTGAGTATGTTACCAAGAGCTCGAGTTATTTGGATGTTGAACAAGCAGCAGAGCCCTCAGCCCATATCTTCCATGTTTATCAAGGAGTATAATAAGGCCAGTCTGGCATAATGAGTTGTCTGGGAATTGCTTGAGCTATTTCTCTGGAAAAAGAGGTTCTATAAGGACAGTGCTATTGTTCTCACCACGCTTTCTCCTTTTCCTTCCCAGATTGTGTGTTACATTTACTTCACACGGATCATTGCAATTCTCATAAAGATTGCTGTTCCATTCCAGTGGAAATGGCTGTACCAGGTATTTGCCAGCAAAGGAAAAATACATCCATTCCATGATTTTTTTCCTGTACTATTCTTTAAGTATAACTGCACCAAAAAAAATCCATAAATTGTTCCTCATGTTACATTAGAACATCTCAAAGCAAAGTGCTGCACCCTGTCTCCTCCTGATTTTTATCACTGATGTGCTTAAGGTGAAGGAATATATTTTTAGTTTTGTTTGTCCAGTGAGGCTGCTGGATTATACATGAGATGTCTGAAAGTAATTTCATTATTGATTTTTTTAGTCTTTCAATTTAAAAATGTCTGAAGGAAATTAATCAAGAACATACAAAGGATTTAAAAAAAACTTGTCAGGTTTGCCCTGTGTAATTGAGGCCCCAGGGAGCCAGAGAATAGGCTTTTGCTCTTCCATCTACAGGCTTTATTTGCCTTGTGACTTTTAAATACTTGGTTTCTTAACATGTAATCCAAGTAACTGTGCAGGGAGTCTTTGGAATACATTAACTGTTGAAAATACCAAATAACTTAGGGATAATTCCCCCCCCCCACTCCACCATTTAAAAGCCAAGTCTTGCCATAGTTCTTTGAAAGCTCTGGAGTGATGGATAGAACTGTAACTGTAATTAAAGTGACAGGGAAAGCTGAAAGAACAAAGGGTTTTGACAGCCTTTAGCCTGGGATTAATGATAACAGGGCAGGAATTGCTTTATTTCTGCTATGGCACAGGGTCCTTGGCCATTAAACATTGAACCTTGTGAATAGGGAGAAATGTTTTGTGACCACAAAGCATTACAGGACTGAAGCTCAGTCTCGTGTTTTCACTTGGCAGCTGCTGGATGAAATGGCCACACTTGTGTTCTTTGTCCTCACCGGGTACAAGTTCCGTCCAGCATCAGACAACCCTTACCTACAGCTCTCTCAGGATGATGAGGATGACTTGGAGATGGAAGCTGTGTAAGAACCCCTTCCCCTCCTTTTTTACCTCTTCACTTGATTTGAGAAAAGTAATGTTTAAAACCAGTTTGCTTTAATCTCTCTAAACCCTTCTCTGAAAAAGATCAGGGTCTGCCCACATGTTTAAAGATGAGGTGGCTGTTTGGTGTGTGTGAAGAGATTTGTGTTTATGCACAGGAGCCTCTGACCTGAGTATTGCAGTAATGTGGAATAAGCTGGTAAAGCTTTTCATGGGGCAAAAAGATACCCATGAAAATATCAAGTCAAACTTCTGAGTTCGTGTCATTGAACACTGAGCCTTACATATTGTCATTAATGCTTCATATTTAAAAAATCCACAACCAAACCAATAAGAAAAATGACCCACCAATCTACAGAACATCAGTGACCAGGTAAGGTCCCTTCTGCCTTGGCATTCAGCCAGTAGCTTTGCAAAAAAATTTATCTAAAGTAACACTGAGCCAAGGAGATGGATTTTTGTTGATACTTTCCCCTGTTCTATTCCTTGCTGCTAAACCATGAGGCACCACAAATGCTTCAGGACCTGAGCTAGTCTGGAGAAATGATAAAGTAGGGCTCAGGCTAAATCCCTGTCATTTTCTTTGCAGTGATTTTCTGAGGTCTTAAAAAATGAGTGGCATTTCTGAATTTATGATAGAAAGTGCCCTAAGAAATTCAGCCTGCCAGGAGTGTTGGGTACAGCTGTAACTGCCACAGACTCTCCTGCCTTAATAAGAGCAGAGCCAACCTAATCCTTTACTAGTTATACATTTCATGCATAATTGCAATTCATGTACAAAGCCTGTTCCTAAGAGTTTTTCCAGTTTGGTAAATCTCCTTTACCTGATCTTGGTTGAAATAAATGAACTCTCCAGTTTTTATTACAGAGGGAAAAAAATCAGAATGTGTTTGCTCTCCTAGTTAGCTCAGAAAGAAATGGATCTTACTGGGAAATTGCTCCAAGGAGGTTTGAATCATAGCATCCAGCCTCAAATGTCATGTAGAGTTGCATTTCTCATAAATATTACTAGTAACAAATATATTTTTGCTTTGGATCTAGAAAACCTGTTATTTTTGCAAGTGCAATCCAACTAGTGGGTAGTGACCTTAAAATCACTATCACTTATAGGTGTTAAAATGGTTATGTAAGAAACTGATTTTAGTTTGGAAGCTGGTGAATAAACACTGACAATCAGGAAGGCACTGCCTGAAGTGGAAGATGTGGCAGGATTTGTGATTGTATTGAAATGGGCTTTTTGTCTTGTTGCCTGTTGGAGTGAATTTCAATTTAGCATTTTGTGCTTAATGAATTTTGGCTTGTGGGTTGTTGGGGTTTCTTTAGGACTAATAATAGGACACCTTTCAAGTAGAGTGATTTCAGTCAGTTGGAGAAGTTGCTAAATTTAGGAGAATGCCAGAAATAAGGTGGGGAAATTTTAATGAACCAATTCAGTGATTTACATCTCATCCTAGTGAGATACACATTACTAGAAACTCGAGGATCAGAATTCCTTGTGAGCCTTTTCCTAGTAAGGCACTTTGCTCTTAGTTTTGGGAGTTTCCATTGTTATGCCCTGTGGGTTGTTCTCTTTAGGCTTGCTTGAATTTTTCTCATCTGATGCAGCAGAAGTTTTACTCCATTTGGGCACTTGGCAGGGTATAATCTCTGTCTGGTTCTCCCTTCCTCAGCCCCTTCAGGGAGGTTAAGTTTGCACTTACTTGACAAGCAGAGTTTATACACATTCTGTGACAGGTGAAGCACTGCAATGAAAGTGTATTAAATTTCTTGTTGACTTGGTCTTGCTGGTCCTATTTTTGCATTTATAAATATTAAATGTTGTTTCTGGGGGGAGCAGAGGGAACTCACAGCTTGTTTGAGCAGGTGACTAAGTGCCTGACAGTGTCCTGACTAACCATTGCATGAGTGTTTTGTCTTTTATGTGATAAATACCCACTTGTCTTCAGAGGCTATGACAGAAGGTAAAAGCCTGCAGACTTCCTGATGTTCTGCTATGTCTTACTGCCAGGTTTTATGGTTATTTTCATCTCCCAGAGGTTTCTTGTTAAAATCAGGTTCTTTAAAACAGAAGCATTCATTTTCTTTAGACTCAACATTTCTATGAGCCAACAGAGGGGAAAGCTGTGAGGTCAAGCCTGTTTTCCAGGCCTGCTTGTCTTCCAGCAGAAATAAAGGACATTTTAAGTGCAGCTCTCTTGCTTGTGTCTGTTTTCATGCAGTGCAAACTATACAAAGCTCGATCTGGCAGTAAATGTAAATACTGTTAAGGACACTGGAAATCTGCAAAGTTTCAGGAAAAATCCACAGACTAGGTGTCTGTGACAGCAGCAACATAAAGCACAAATCTCTCTGTACGTTCTCTTAGGAATAAAATAGAAATCAAGAATAGCAAAAGTAACTTGTAATAAGTCTTTTCAGCTAACACGGCCCTGTAGTGGGGAAAGAATCCACAGGCATTACAGAACCTTCTCTTCAGTTATTCCAGGCTCAGTAGAAGTCCTGGTGGGGAGGAAAGTGTGGCTCAACCTGATCTTAGAACCAGTCTGTTCCTTCTCAAGCAGGGTCAGTAGCTGTTCATCATGAGCAAAGTGCCTTTCTGTGCATTCTGTGCTGGGCACCCCTTGAGCCTGTTCTATCAGTACATGAGCTCATTGCTGACAGTTTGTTAGATTAAAGTTGTTCCCTGCTTGAAAAGGTGCAGCCACACTTGGCAGAAAGAGCTGTCAGCCTTCCAGTCCTAATGCCATTTCTGGGGCCTGAACACAAAAGTATAAACAGTACAGTAGATGAGATGTGGGTGAAGAAGGGGAAAGAAAGGAGTTTTGGTGGTGTTTTTTTTTTGTTTTTTTTTTTTAAATTTCATTAGCTCAGTACGTGTGCTTTTAGATTTGGGTACCAAAATGCTCTTCTTGGTTGAGAATAATGTTTGTACTTGGTGTTGGGGTTAAGATATTCCCACTGAAGGAGGAATTGCAGGAGAAGAAACCATTAAATGTTTTGTTCTCAAGTCAGTAAATCCATCTTATTCAGCGTGTGGAGACTTTGCTTCTCCTTAACACCCAAAACAGGCTCAACACAATGAACTGTTGTGGTAACAGCCTTGGGATCTGGAGTTTCTCAGTGTATCATGAGGCAGCCAATTCTGCGCTGAGACTTCATGTCCTGGTTGGTTGCTTTTCTCTGCTTTCTCTCAGGCTGTGCTTCATGGCAGACTGATTCATGATGCTCTCTCATTAGCAGTGATTTTCTTCACCTAACACACCTTCCCCTTGCAGATATCAGCTTTTTTGTTCCATGGCTGATCAGTTTTCACTCCAGTTTGCAATGGTTTGTAAAGGCCTGGCTGCTGCCAGTATTGCAGTGTTTCTTGTTGGACTATAAAACAGAACAAACAGGAGAAAAGACAGCTGAGATCCACCAGTGTGGAGGGCTGGAGATGCTTCTGGATGTTGAGCCATTCCTTAATACCTTGAATGCAATGCAGGAGACAAATAAAAACCATGAAATTTCTGCAGCACCTACTGCTGTGTGATGGAGTGTTTGGGGAACAACCTTTGTGCCTCACTTGTAAATGGTTTCCCTCTGACAGGTACAGAAATGCTCTCTGGAGAGAGATGGTTTAGTGAGAAGGATTTGTTGCATTTTAACTGCTGCTAGTTTGTGGGCTGGAAATGCAGTTAAGCAGGGAGCAGGTGAGGAACATTTCCCTGCCTTATTGCAGGTCAGAACTGCAGTGCTGAGACTGCTCTGAAGACAATAACGAAGATTGCAGTGTGCTTGGTCATAGTGCTGCTACCCTTATTTTATTGGGCACTAAAACACATTGGCTGGACTGATTTTGAGAGGGAGAGCAATTGCCTGTTGTACTTGAACTATCTGAGAAAAGGAGGACTTGGAGCTACTTCATGCACTTGTCACGAGACGAGAACGGTGCTCTTGAGATTGGCTTTAACCTTCACTGTTGGGAGTCCACTGCTGGGAAATCTCTCCCAGTTCTTTGCTGTTATTGGGAGGGAAAATAGTAAATGGCCCCTCTGGTAACAAAGGACATGACTTGACCTGGCTGCAGTTTCAGTGTGTAGCTGTTTGTCCCATGAATGTGGGAAGGGGATGATTCCCTCTCAGCCATAACATCTCATTACTTCTGTCATCACCTTGGTGTGCAGTGGCTTTGCAGTGGTGTTGGAGTGCAGAGCTGAAATCCAGGCTGTGTGCCAGGTGGGTTCTTCCTCGTTGTGAGTCAAGTGTTAGGACTACTTTGGTGTCATGTATGTGTAAAACACCTCTTACATATATTCCACTGGGTCTGGTGCTGCATTGCTGTGGTAGATGCTCATTTGTGGTTTGTCATCCATGGCAATCTTTGGCTCTTTCCTGAGGAATGGATACTTACTCCTGATTCTGTAATTACGAAGTTGATTGTTTCTGAAGAGTAAACTTTGTAGCTGTCTTGCTGCATCCTCCCACATTTTTCAGACTGTTACTTCGATTTGCCAGAATGTTTCTACATTCTAGTCCTGCTCTTCAATATGCAGCTCTTAGTGTCTTGTGCAGATTTAATAAGCAAGTTCTCTATTCCATTACCCAGGCAATTACTGAAAATACTGAATAGAAGTGAACCCAGGACAGGCCTCTCTGGAACCACACTCAGTGTTCTTACATTTTTGACAGGAAACCATTAAGTACATCTCAATGCATGCTTTTTCAATTAGTTGTCCATCTACTTTACTTTTGTCTAGCTTATTTTCCCCAAATTTTTTCCTATATGACTATGGGAAAACTTTTGTCTACAGGGATAATTTAAGAGATCTGCACATCTCTGTGCTGATAAGTTTGATCTCTTCTAGGAACTGTTTATCATTTAGTAATTCCATCTTTCTCCTTTAAGCAAGCTGCCTATTTTTCTCTAAACAAGGAGTAAAGTTACTTTATCTGTACTCTTGTGACCCTTTGCTATTATGCACAAACTCATCTAGGCCCACTCTAAATGGAACCACTGACAATCCCACTACTGAGAGCCACTGAACACAGCAGTCTGGGGTGAATTATTTTTACATTACATGAACAGAAGCTGGTATCTAATGTGGAACTAAGGGCATTATCAGAAGAGTGTATCTGAAGATGACTTCTCCTGGGGTGATGCTGTGAAGATGTTGTTAGCAGCTCTGATCAAATAAAGCATTCTGACATGGTAAACAGCAGGTGAGAGCACACCCAGGCCAACAGCAGCAGCTTTGAACAGGACAGTTCTGTGTATGCTTCCAGGCATCCCTGGGGAATGCATTGAGCTATTGGAACTCTTACTTTCAGCATCCAAAATAACCTTTGTAGCACATTTGGGGGGGTGGGAAAAAAAAGCCTGCATGGAATGAGAATCACATTGTGCAAAAGAATAAAGGAAATGTGTTGTGCATCCTAATGGCCTGTTTTGTGTAGCAGCAGAGAAGCTGCTGGGCTGAAGAGCTGCTGGAGAGCCAAGGTAGTTCTGAGAGGAGTGATGCTGTTCTGCCTGGATAAACAGTTCAGCCTGCCTAATGTTTGAATGGTATTATGAGGCTTTGTAGTTCAATGGTCAGATTGCCATGACAAATCCAGACTTGGATGGTATAAAAAGGATGACCTCTCACTTCTGTTTTGTTGCTGCTCATTGAGTAATTTTGCTGTTAACAGGAGCTGGTGTGCATTAAGCTAATCAGATTCATTTGGGGCACTGTCCACTGCATGTGCATTTGTGTATTATGTTGTCCTTATTAAAAGCATTGCAAATGCAGAAGAAAGTCTTTAATGTACAGAACTAAGGGTGTTCAGCTGTATAGCAAAATGAGTTTTTAAGTAAACCTCTCAAATTCAGCAAAAAACCCACCTGGTTTAACTCTTTAACCACCCCTGCTATCTTCTTTCAAGTATGAGTAAGTACTATTTGCTGGTTTAGTGTAATGATGGGTGGGAAGGGCCTTGAGGTGCTCAAGGACAGCGGCCTTGCTCCCAACGCCCATCAGTGTTGTGTCCAAGGTGACACCTGGCCTGCAAAATGGGAGCAACAGCAGAGTTCCAAATATGGAAACTGGGTAAAGAGATGTGTGAGAAGTGTGATTTGATAGGCACAGGAAGATGAGTATGGGTTGGTGAAATGGATGTTGCAGTTCAAGGTCTGATCACTGATTTTTCTCCCTTTCCTTCCAGGGTGACGACTTCAGGAGTAATGGAGGGCATGAAGAAGGTCAAGAAAGTGGTGAATGGTTCAGCAGAGCCCCAGGGTGAATGGGAAAGCATGGCATGATGGACTGGACTAAGGCAGCACTTTCAGAGGAACTGTTTTAATTTATTAATATTACTCTCAGTGGAAAGGGAGCAACTTGCACTTCCCACCACTGAAACAGCAGAGTGGGGTGTGTTTAGGGGGAGCAAAGCAGTGCAGAAACATAACTATTCCTTTGATTATAAGACAATGGGATCTCCTGGTACCTGCAAGGAGTGTGAAGCTTTCCTAGGGATTTTGGGTAGCTTATTTTTCCCCCCCTTTCTGGATCAGTTCTGTATCCTGAATTGTTTGCAGTTGCATTCTTCAGAATGTGTAATGGTAATGTGAAGAGAGACCTTCAGTGTGTATGTAAAGTATATATTTTATATAATGTGCATATATATATATATATACACACACACTATATAACATGTATGCTGGGAGTTACAAAGAGTGTCAGAATGTGGGAAAAGAAGATAAGAGATGTAAGTATTTTTTTTCTTTTTATAAACTCTCCTTTTGGCTTGGACAAAACATGAATAGGAGCAACTGCAGTTACTTGAGAGACTGAACAGCTATGGGAGCAGATGATTTCTGCCACTGCTCACACCAGTGGGAAAGTTGATGAGTATCTTCTTGTCCCATCCATGCAGGATCCACCTGAGTGTGTCAGGTTCTCAGATGTGTCACCATACAGGAAACAAGAGACTGTTCTCCATTAAAGCACTAAGCCCATAGTGCAATAAGCATTATTGTATATTCTCCACTGTTCATGGGGTTGCTCTTGACTCACCCCTCCTGACAAAAAGTACACAAGAGGTATAACACTGATGCTTGCTTATTAGGGGTCTGCCATGCTATCCTGAACACTTACTTCCAAGCTGAGACCCAGAGCACCTTGGTCTGCTTGATAAAATATTTTCAAGGTATTTCAAAGTCACTCCTTTCTGGCACAGTATAAACAGTACTAGACTCTTCAGTGGAAATCTGTCTAGCCAATTTACTGCAACATAAATCTCTGGTTCACCATTATCCTGAGTTACTTGGCCTCTGTGGATGGCTACTTGTACCTGTCTGGCTATGTAGGATTAATGACACTGCTGTTGGAGATGAGCTGAACCAGTCAAAGTGGTCTTGCCACCAAAACCAGGCAACTGCAGCTCCCAGTCCTAAATGTTTTTTTTTGTCAGGAAAGAAGATGGCAAGAAACCTCAGTTAGGGGAATATGGAAGTCTTGACTGTTAGCTGCACACTTCAGTGGAGTCTTTACAGGCATGTTGCAAATGCCACATGGATTTTTCCCTGTAGTTGCTGCTTTGGTCAGTAAAGCAGCTGCTGTTGTAGCTGCAGGAGTGAGAATGGTTGTTAATTCAGGGAAGGATGGAAGTGGTTCACTGATGTAATGAGGATAAGTTTTAAGAAAAATAAATCAAGTGTAACTCACTGACCTACTGAAGCCTTAATATTGATGTAGAGACATTGACATATGGTGCTGCTGAGCCAAGTGCTTCTGCCAGAGGGACAGGGATAGGAATCACCAGAGCTGTGGAAGTGCCAGCATTGCTTATAGACTCATTTAGGAATTGCTTTTTGAAGGGACTACATCTCTGGGCCACAACTAGAGGACTGTTAGCCGCTAGGTTATTTTATTCTTCAAGCTAAGAAGGAGGATTTCTTTAGAATGTTGAACCACTTCCTCACCCTTGAGCAGGGGTTGCAGAGCTCTTGGTCAGCAGAATGTACCAAGACTCGCTGTTTGAGGAGCAGCTTTGCTTTCCTGGGTTCCCAGGGATAAGGGATAAGGATGTGCTGTAAGGAACAAAATGCAATGACAGCATTATCTGGACATGATGGTGTTCTAGAACATGTTAATCCCTTTTGTGAATGAGATGTGAAACTGATGGCTGTGACATTTCTCCCAAAAACGTGAGGGCTGTGCTGGGATCCCAGCGAGTGCTGACCTGGTTCCAAAGAGCTGCCTATTCCATACCTCAGCATCAGAGGAGCTGACAACTTGGCAAGAGCTGTTACCTTAGTCTCAGGTTTCTCTTTTTTTATATGCACTTTTTTTGCTAAAGTTGCATATGGTGTAGGTTTATCTGCCAAGTCCCTGGCTTGCTAGTCAAAGGCCAAAAAATGGGTCATTTCTTTTTGTCTTGGCATGAAATGTCACAGCAGTATTCCAGAAGTGTTTTTTAAAACAGCTTTTTCCAAGTTCATCCCTGAGTTTCAGCAGTCAGGTCTACAACAGCTTCAGCTGGTGCTTAGTGCAGGATGTGAAGCAGCAGGAACTGGTCAGCCCTGGGCACTAGGACGGAAAATTAACATTGTGTGCAAGTCAAAACCCTAAAGATTCTCACTTTGGAAAAGGCTGCAGTAAATTTCCACTTTCTCTAGTGGAATTCCTTGGAGCAGGTCAAAAAATGTCTTGCAGGGGGATGTGATGGATTGGATGGTGGGATGTTGGAAGATGGAGAGAACGCTGTGGTTGTGCTTCTCTCACTTGCTGTGCTGCACTGAAAGGCATCAAAGGGAGGGCTGCTCCCTCCCCTGCCTCCCAGGCAAACCCACGGCTGCATGACTGGCATTGCATGACTCCAGGGCTAGTGGAGTGCAGCAGCTCAGAGCTCCTCAGGCAGGATAATCAGTGCTTGCCTTTCACGTGCTGACAGCTGCTGATCTGGTAGGAAGCTCTGTCTTTCACAGGGAAACTGGAGGAGCTATTGTGGATTACAGATTGTTTTGGGATACAGCCTTACTTTGCTGTCTCTGCCTTTTACTGAATTGGGGAACTGAAGCAATCACCCTTACAGGACACAGCAGTGCTGTGACAGCAGCCCTGGAACAGCAGGTCTGGTGCAGTTCCCAATAAATGGTTGGAATGCTTTCCCATATGTTGCTGCAGTGGAGCACTCGGCACCCTCTGCAGACAGGAATGAGATTGGTTCAGTCTTCAGCTGTAATGCGGGTTATGCCCCAATAAATCCCTGTTGATTATGACATGCACATGCCAATGCTGCTCCCCTCCCTCCTGCTGTCACTGTTCAGCAGGGTGTCTTCCAGAGGGAGCCTTGCAGTGCAACTGCCAGACTCTTGCATTCTTCAGGCTGGGAAAACGTTTTCCTTGATGGTTCATCAAGAGATGTACTGAAAGAAAGCAAGACATAATGGGGTCATCTGGAACAGTGCTACTGCTTGCTCGGAGTGGAGCAGTTTGAGCTGAAGAAGCCACATGCTGTCCTATTAAAGACTCTCTTTCATGTTGTCATCTAACTCAGCGTGTCATGATCTGTGCAGTGCATTGTTCAGTGTTTCTCCCCAGCTGAGTGCCCTGTCCCTGGATTTCCATGCTGGCATACCCTGGGAGCATGTTGTAAAAATTTGCTGCATTGCAGTATTTTGTCTTGGAGCAAGTAGTGTGGAAGATGTATTTTTCTAAGCTGAGTGGACTCTCTGGAGCATGAGTGTGCATCCACCATGTATCCTTGAGCACTGTAACATTCCTTCTGGCCATGGAAGGGCATGTCCTAATCACTCCAGTGTGCACATCTGGTGGAAATCCAGTGGAAGATTTTTAGTGTTAATGTATGCTCCTCTTGGAGAAATGCAGTCTGGCCACTGACAATGAGATTGACAAGAAAGAAGAGGTTTTTTTGTTTATTTGACAACTGCCTGATTTGAAGCAAATATTGGGTATTTTTATGCTCTGTTGAGCTCTGAGAACTGGAGTTGCTTAGTATTAAGGAAAGGAAAGGAAATCCTTCTTCCTTCAGCCTACCTTTGGTAGGTTTGTCTCCTTCAATTTGACCTGCCATGCCAGCTGACAAACTCCTGTCACTTAAGAGCAGATGTGTTTTTTGGATTCTGTGTTATGACCTCCACTTCACCCATAGAGCATGTCCCCATTTTTTGCTTGTGTACAAAGAGTGTGGAGCTCTGGTCTGCAGGAGTGGGAGGTGCAGTGGTGTTTGAACCTGATGAGACTCCCACTGTCTGAAACCTGTGACCTTGTTTGTAATATCAGTAACCTCAAGGTTTCATGAAAGCTGAGGTGGTGCTGCCCAGAGGCACTTGACCAATCTTTGTGTTCCCTGGGGTTAATTTGGAAAATGTTGTTCTGAATTGGATTAATGTGGCTTTTTTTTTTTTTGTAGCTGCTGGATGCAATGCTGTCTTGGGCTTATAACTTTTCCTTTGCAATATTAGGAAGCTGTGTATTTACCCCCTTTTAGTTTCTTGCTTGGATCAAGCAATGATGCTGTAAGAACTGCACATGACACATACTTGCAAATGGCTGGAACAGGATTTAGGAAAATACTGATACTCACTTAGGTGTAGAGTGATGGTACTGGAATAAAGTGGCTGAGAGAAGAGTCACTCCTTGTAGGTTGACTGGCTCAAGAACCCATTTATGTTTTGACTGCAGCAATCCTGTAGAAGGGACAATTCTGAATAAATATCTCCCTGTGGGATTTCACTCAGTGTTCTGCTCTCTGTCTAATAAAGTAGAGCTCGACCTCCACATCATCAAGGCACTTCATCCTGTAGCCAGGATACTGGAGTGTGGGGCTGCTACTGCTCTGTCAAAACAGAGTATGGGTCTAAATAGCTTCCCTTGCCCTTTAGTGTAACTATTAATAATTAATTCTAGATCCTCTTGTATCATTAAGCAGCTTCAGGGCACCTTGTACAATGTAGCTTTGAATTCATTTAGTAAATGACCTGCAGAAGAACTAAAAAAGACTTTTCCTGTGTACAGCAAGGTCCAGTTCCAGGGGTTTTGGTGACCTGTAAATACCCTATTCCCCATTTCCTGTTAAGGTGTAAAAATGGATTTTTTTCCCAGTATTTTTTTAAACTTTATTAGAAGAACAGCAAACAGTATTTGAAGAGAAACAAGGTAGAGACAAGTCAGGACGGTCTGTGTAACTTGGTTTCCCTGCTGTGATGCAAATGTGTAAAATAAAAATTGACCAGAAAGAAGTTTAATGCATCTCATTTTCTGCTTCTGAACTGCCAGCAGCCACACTGACCCATTGATTCCAAAGTCTGCATTTCCCCCTGCCCAGCTTCCATTTCCAGCCATGAACATCTGCATCATGGATACAGGGCCAAATCACAAAAATCTTGTAAGGAAAACTTTTTTCTAAGGGAAAAGCTTTCCTTCAGTGACCCACTGGGGTTCAGTGAGGTGCCTTTCCTTGAGCTGGAAGACCTTGGGGTCCTGAGCTGTGCTTGTATGTTCCCAGCTGCTCATTTAGGTTTATAAGCTGAACTGCAGCAGTAGTTTGTGGACTGGGTTTCAAACAGAAGTGTTTCTGACATCTCTGTGGTCTCTGCTCCATAGGGCTTGGTGTTACTTTGCCATGCAAGAGCAGAAAAAGAGCTGGTGCTTTGAACCTTGGTGACAAATTAATGGTAGAAACCTATTTTTAAGTAACATCTTTTGTGGATCTGACCGCATTGTGTCAAAGGGACCTGTTTGCTTTAGGCTGGACTGATGGTTATTCAGGATTGACATAGTTATGCTCTTCCTGAGGTGTTGGCATATAACCATGCATTTCAGTTCTGCAAACTGGTTGGGTTGGCAGGCATGAGAAGGGCAGAGTATTCCTGTGAAGTGTTTGTCCTGATTATCCCCCAGCCCTCAAAAGCAGATGTCCTTCAGCACGAAATTCAACTCTTCAAGATGTTTCTTACAGTTCAGCCTATAGCTCTCATCCTACCACCGAGGGGTAATGCCAGAAATAGCCCATGTTCTCTACCCTGCACCTCCCAAGCAGCCAGTTCTGTGTTACCTCGAGCCTCTGGGTGGGTGGTGTTTTCCCAGGGAACTAAACTATAAAAAGTACTTGGGCTTTGGATTTCCTAATACCCCTCTGTAGCTCAAAACAAACTGTGATGGAGGTGGTGGCTAGTTGTTGCACTGGGGTGACCTGTATCTACTTCATGCAGGTTGCTCCAAACTGAACATCCTCTGCATGTTCTGTCTGTTGTGTATTTGGCCTTAAAACATTCTCCCTTAACGTTCCCTGAGAGCAGCCAAACTCATCCCTGCTCTAAGAGTGCAGTGCTCCGGCAGAGTTGGCCAAGACATCCCTCAGCCACAATGGAAGGTGGAATGTTAGAAGTGGGGTGGGTAAAGTGGGACTAAATTGTGGGAACTCTCACTTTAAAAAGAGACTAAATGAGGTTATCTGGGGAAAATTTGATTTCTGACCCTCTTCTCCAAGGAGACAAAAACAAGAGTTCCCAGCAGAGGTTGTCTGGCAGACTTGCACAGGGGGGATGAAGAGACAAAACCAGAGCCCTAACAAAGCTCCTCTTGATGTGCTGCATTTGGATGCAATTTTGTAGGTGTTTTCCTGCTCAGGGGAGGTAAATTGTTCTACCTGCTTTAAGGGTTTTCTTCCAGTGTCTAAAATTCCCAGCTGTCTTGATCATTTGCAGCTGCTTGTTGCAGTCCTGGCTGCGTGCTGTCAATGCTTTTGCTGGAGCAAGGTTATCTTCATGACTGCAAAGGGCTGCCTTCTCTTTCAGTCCTGCTTTTCCTTTCCTTTGCCTTCTGACTGGCAGGCTCTAATGAGAGGAGCCTGTTGTAGTGCCCTGTATAGCGAGTGGTCAATAAAAACCAAATTGCTTTCTACAGCAGAGGTAATATCACAGCTTGTATTTGGCACAGCTGATCCTGATATTGGGGTCCTCAGTTAGGCTTTTGTGTGCCTTAAGTACTAACAAATGCATGTCATTCCTTTCTTTTCTTCCCTCTCATCCATGGAAAATGGTGTAACTGGAGGAGACACTGCTTTGTTGTGAACTCTTCTCCCCTGTGGAATATTTTCCCTGGGGTGGCTGAGACAATATATGAGATGGCTCTTGTATTCCTTAAAGAAGTAAACAGGCATGTGAGGTAAGGCTGTTATGAGGGTGGCAGGTGGAATAAATGAGGATCAACATGGAAGAGATGGCTTAACATTTCTTTTTACTGCTCCCTCTTGGGGTGGTTGTGCTGAGCCAAGAGCATCCTCGATGAGAGCAGTTAACCACATGGGTCTCCTGTGGCCAGAGTAAGTATATTAATACCTTTGGAGTGATTTTTTTCATCCCTGAGGGCAGTTGTTCTGGGCTGCAGATCTTCTATATGTCTTCAGTCCTGAGTCATTTTGGTAAGGGTGGGACATAATCCCATGGATAGCCCAGTGGCATATTGTCTCCCTCACAATGTGCATGCACCCACCACTTACTGCAGGTCATTGTCTGTGCTCCAGATGCCTCTTCCCTGAGCTGCTCAGGATCTTTGTTCTGCAGGAGCCCTGTGAAGTCAGGAGGAATCCTGACCCAGCACAGTTATGAAGGTATTGATCTGAATCTCTTGGGAGAAGCTAAACTTGTTCATTTTGAGATGGCTCTTGTACCACGAGGTGGTATCCAAATTGGAGGGGCTACAAAGAGCAGCTGCAGTGACTGAGAGGAGAGAATTGGGCAATGGCAGAAGATTACAAGAAATAAAGATATAAGCCTGACTAAGGGATGATTAAAGAGAGCCAAGAAGATGTAGCATGGTACAAAATGGCTGCATGGGGGAACCCATGGAAATGGGGAATTAATTAGTGTGGCTGAAAGCTGAGCTGTGAAGAGGTGAGATATAATGAAAGCAGAGGAAAACAAGATGTTAGGAGAAACCTTCTGCCAATGAGTTTGGCTGCAAATAATCTCCCTGGAGAAATCGAGGTAGTTCTGTGTTGTTTTAGATAATCAACACTAGACTGGACAAATCATTGCTAAATACACTGCAGGGAACGACCCCTCATCAGCTGTGAGCTGGATGAAATGCCTGGCTCAGCCGGTTTCCATTTGCTTATCTCTGTGTGAAGTATATTGCGTGCATATAATTCCTGGTTTGGGGGTTCATTTGCTTGACTGTGAAGCCTTGTAGGTACCTTGAGTGAGCCTGGCTGCTCCACAGGAGGAACGTTGAAAGGACCACGTTCAAATGAAGCTGGGTCGGGCGTGCCCTCATCTGTATTCCGACTCAGTCAGGGTTTTAACTGTTGCTGCAAAAACTGAGCGGAAATATCTGCGGGGATTTGCCAAGCACACAATGCCCGTGTGTTGCCATGAATCAGAGCAGCCTTGTGGGAGGCAACAATTCAACCTCTTTAACAACAACAAAATTTGATAAATAGGTACAGGTCCATCAGGTCGATTTTTGGATGTTTGAATGTTTTTATGGGGGGAGTGCTATGTTTTTGTTGGGTTTGTGGTGGTTTGGGGTTTTTTTTAATTTATCAGTTGCAGGGTAGGATTTGGGTGGGCAGACATCACTGCTGACAATTGGCTTACACAGCTTGCTCAAGGAGCTTGTGTCTTGCCTTAAGAGCAGGCCAGGTCAGCAACCCCAACCCCAGCTGCTGCCCCGGCCCCCACAATCGTGTTCACAGCACACAAACCCCCACACCGACCAGCTGCTGAGCCAACATATGACTCATGAGGAATAGAGGCTGATTCTGTCTGGCTCGTGGCATGAAACCCACCACCACAACCATTCCCTGCCTGGTTCACAGCTCAGCACTGAGTGGACACCGAGCTGCCTCTGGAGCAAAGATCCAGGCAGGATAAGAGACCTGGAACCCACAGGCCTTCCCTTAATTTTGGAGGTTCCTATGTATATTTATTTTTTTTTTAAAAAGTGCTTTGTTCAGCTGCAAACCTCAGTCTTTCAGTTTCAGGGACACTTCTCACAAAAATGATTGTTTTTTATTCCAACCCCCTGCTGAAGCTGGGCAGAACTGGTGACCAGTGCTCAGGTTCCCCTTGCAGTGTGTGCTGACAGCAGGAGCAGCCTCCCAACCAACCCCTTTTCCAGCCCGGAGGGTGCTCTTGGATGCTGCGGGGCGTCCGTGCTGCAAAACGCTGCTGCTGCCTCTGCGACTGTGATCTTATCGCACACAGACACAACTGTGCGGCGCTCGCTTGGTTGTCGTTACGAGGAGCCTTTTATTTTCAGTCCCTGAGCAAACGCACTGCCTGTGTCTGGTATCAAACCTCGGCTGAAAGCTCAGGGTGTCTGGGCTGAGCTCTCCCTTCCCTGCACTGCAGGTTGAGCGTGGCAGGAGCAGAACAACAAGGTGGTTCCCCAGTTTGCCAGCTGTGATTTGTGATGTGCTACGAAGGAAGATCACAAAGGCTCCTCTTGCTCGGGTTTATCTCAGCCAAGAGCTGGCTGCACACTGCAGGCAACGGGAGAGCAGCTGATGAGTTCACCACAGCCACCCTTCCCAGGTTCCTACATTAGCATAACAATTACAGCCCCAGAGGCTGTAAGGAGAATACGGGCTTTAAAAAATATACTAGAATTTAACAGAGAAATTAATAGTGTAGCAAATTGTAACGCTCAGCGCCTCGGCTGCGTGTCAGGCTTGAGCGACAGCTGTACGTGCAGCCTTGGCAGAGCTGTGATTGCCAGACTTTCCTCTGCATTTGGCCATCATTTCAACCTCTACATTTCTGTTTCCTGGGGAAAGAGCCTGCAGGGCACCATTCCTGCTGCCATTTACCCAAAAACCTGGTATGTTTTTTGTCTTTTGCATTTTCTCTAGAGCCATTCAATGGATTGGCACTAAAATGCTGTGCAATCTGAAATTAATTTATGACAATGATAGCCAGTGGGGCTGGTAGAGTTCGAGTCTCGGAGTGTTTTGGGTTATAAATCTTGATTTTTGAGGGCTTTCTTATTCAGTCATATATATATATAGCTCGGCTATCAAAACAGCCTGCAGTGGTAAATGCCAGTGCTGGGTACTTGCTGTGACCCGTAGTGATACCAGGGGCAAAGCAAGAGCAGCTCACTCACATCTTGTCACGCTTAAAAGAGCTTCAGGAACACACTGGGTTGTGAACTGGAAGCTGTGGAGCCCCACTGAAAGCTGCTCAGTCTTGAGATCACACACATATGTAAAATTGCTGTAATCTGAGATGAGGGTGATGCCTGGGAAGCTGAGGATGTCCCCAGCACTAGCTGATGCATTCCTGTGTTTGTGGTTGTTGTACCAGGATGTTGAACTCACTCTACTGGCATTTTTTTTTCAAATCCTCTCAAAAAGCAGCTATTTTGGTGGCTCTCTGTGCCAGCAGTGACCACAGCTTGTTTGGTGGAGCAGCCAGCACTTATGCCAGTAATTCCTTTGGCTCTTTTTCTAACTGAGTCAGATCACTCAAGCATTAACCTTAAAATAGCAACTATTTTTGTAGTTGATATAATTAATCTCCTGTGTGTGTACGTTCTTTCCCCATTCCAGGCTCTGAGGCTTCACCACACCCCTGCTGACCCACTCCCTGCTTTGGCACAAGAAAGCTCTTAGGAAAACTTGGCTTTTCCACAAAAAGAAAGCACAAAGTACAGGCTGTGTGTGCTCTGCTTTGTGAGTTCACTGCCAGGCAAAGGCTATTTGCCTTTGCTGTTGGTGTCTGCAGTCACAGATTCCTTGGTCACGTGGTGTGTTGGGTTTTGGAGCATCTTCTTGATCTGCTTGTAGGTGGGTGGATGTGGAAGGGGGATGTTCACAATCTGACAGGTCTGAGGGTGACACTGGCCACAAAGATGACAGTGATGGGTGGATGGTTGTGTGGGTTTAGTGATGCAGTAGGAAAAAAGGGGTTGGTGAAGCCTGAAGCCTGAGTCGACCCTATGTGGAGCCTCATCCAGCCCTGGGAACTGGGGGAGAAAGGCAGGGGATTGGCTGAGCTGAGCCCATCTCCTGCCTCTCTCCTCCCCTTCCTGGAGCAGCTTCTGCATCAAAGCACATCCAAGAGTGTAGTGTAACACTGGATACTACCCCATCCACAATTTCCTGCCCCACAAACAGCTCCAGCCACGCCCAAGGTGGGATTCAGAGGGTCCTGTCCTTGGGCTGTGTCACACCACTGATTTTTCAGGTCTGAGCAGTGAGGGAGATGAAGGGGAAAAGACAAGACCTTTTGTGATGAAGCACAGAGCGCAAGAACACTAGAACGGGGGGAATGCACCTCGCTGCTTGGATGCAGTGCTATTCCCACGAGGCAACTGCAATCCTGACAAATGAATCAGGAAGGATGCGTTGGGGAAAACCCCCGTGATGGCGTCTGAGGATGCTGATTAAATGTGTGTGGTGTGCTGAGCCCACGTGGAACAAAAGGCTGCGTGGCTGAGCCTGACAGACTCGCTGTGTCCTGGGGAAAAAGAACTCGGGGCTTTTATTAAACACTTTTAAGTAAATACCCAAGGAAGGAAAAGCTTTCTGCAGACACACACTCAGCTGTGCAGCCCACGCAGCTCCTCCAGCTTTTACAGTCAGTGCGTGGAGCATCCTCGGATCCCATCCCAGCCTCCAGCGCTGGCGTGGCAGGAGAGGTAACAGCTTCCCTTTTAGCAGGACCCTACTCTGACTGCGGCAGCGACTGCAAATATCGCCCAGGGGATGATCATTTCCGTGACAGCACGTTGCGATCCGGGGAGCAGACAGCGGATGCACTGCGAGCGGCACTCGCTATTGCTTCATCAAAAAGCCAGCCCGGGGCAGGGCTGGGCAGGCTCTAAGCTTGTCCTGCAGTCACTGAGGGTGAGGGGATGTGAGCACTGCCCGAGGTCTGCCTTGGAAGAGAGATCCAGGGGCATTTATAGAGCAAAACTTTTCTCAGGAGCTGGCCCTGCATTGGATTTTCCACCCTGAGCAAACAACCCAGCTCCTTCCCCGGCACACTGACCACATTCAGGGGGACACGACTGTCTTGTGCCCCAGTCACTGTTTAGATTTCAATCCCATCAGCCCCAGGAGTCTTTCCAGGCTGGGACTGTGTTTCTTTGTAATAATGTTACTTTATCCCAGAAAATGCCACTAGTGTTGTTATTTAAACAATACTAGGGTTAAAGCTAATAATTAGGAAGCAAAAGTGACTGGCTTGCACAGTTTCTGATTACTTTTCTCCTCTCGTCTGTGTGATCTGAGCTCTCCCCTCAGCATTCTCCATGCTGGAGGCAGGGTAGAGTTTTAAACAGAATTAAATCCCTTTAACATCAGTTTTGCAGCAGCAGAGCTTGTGCTAAAATGCCTGTGCTGTGCAGGGAAGGTTTGGGAGCTTGCTGGTCCCCCCCAGCTGGGAACAGGACAGGATGTGCTCTGCCCTCAAGACACCCCTACTACAACATACTTACAGCCCAGGGACCACAGATGAAGGGAAATACTGCAAAATACGGTGTTTTGCTGGTGGGCAGCAAAGAAGGGGCTGCACAGGGCATTTTGCAGCACATTTGGGGACCCAACTGGAACCTGCCAAGGCCTGTGCCGGATTCACAGGCAGGCCTTTGTCCCTCAAAGCTGTGCAAATGTTGGGAGAGGCTGGAGGGGAGACATGAGCCTCGCAGAGCTCTCACTGCCACGTGTTGCCAACCCCCTGTCGCTGAGTGCTGTCCCTCCTGCTCACCCCCAGGGTGTGCCACTGCTGGGACATGGGGATGGTGTTTTTATGCTCTTCTGCCTTAATGAGCTCGTTTGTGTGAGGCTGGGTAACTGAGGAGGAGGCGTTTTAGAAACATCCACTTGGGGAATGTATCCCCGGAGAAGTGAGTGTCAGGCAACATTTGGCTGGTTAAAAACGATAAAAGTGGGGAGAGCAGCGCCCTGTCAGCTGTGCTCCCTGTCCCCGCTGCGAGTACCCGGTGTGTGTGTTGTGCTGGGCTCTCTGCAGCCTTGCAGACAGGTTTTACCGTATCCAGGCACAGATTTTCCCCCTCCTGGGCTGTTACCACAGCAGTCCAGGCATGCCTGGGCAGCTCCAGCAGGGCCCTCATTGCAACAGAGATGGGAAGAAAACTGTATTTATCGTGTGCATCGGTACAGCTAATGACTGCACAGCCACAGAGAGCTTTTGTGGAGGCATAAAGCCCTGCATGGTTTGAGGTGGGGAAGAGCTGGATGCCACTGCTTTTAGCACTTGTATGGTTTCCTGGCTGCACCACAAACCTGCTGTAGGTTGAACCTGTGGGGGTTTTGAAGCGATTGAACTTGGTCTCTCTATATATGCATGTTGCAGAGAGTGAGGGAAGGCTCACAGAAGCCTTGGGCTGAGAGAATCGTAGAATCACAGAATGGTTTGGGTTGGAAGGGACCTTAATGTCCTTCCACCCACCCCTGCTGCTGGCAGAGACACCTTTCACTACACCATGTTGCTCAGAGCCCTGTGTAAGCTGGCCTTGAACACTTCTGGGGATGGGGCAGCCACAGCTTCCCTGGGGAACCTGTGCCAGGGCCTCACAGGGAAGAATTTCCTCCTAATATCTAATCTAAACCAGCCCTCTTTCAGCTTTAAGCCATTCCCCCTTGTCCTATCATTCCATGCCTTTGTCCGAAGTCTCTCTCCAACTCTCTTGTAGGCCCTTAGGCACTGGAAAGGGCTCTAAGGTCTTCCCACAGCCTTTTCTTCTCCAGGCTGAACACCTCCAGTTCTCTCAGCCTGAATATGCTGAGAAGGACTGGACTCACAAGGATCCAATTCCTCCAAGTCGGGAGCAGACCCCTCTTCAGCTGGGGCACCCAGAGGTTGGAAGAGGCTTCTACAACTGGAGGTGTTGGTGCCCCACCAAGGTCACCCCCACACTCCGAGCTCAGCCTCCCTCCAGGCTCCGTATTCCCGCTGCCAGCTCCCGGATCCTGTGTCTCCTCTCCCCCCAGCTGCCATAAACCCTCTCGGGCACGACCCCGACCCCCGGCGCCCCCCAACATTTCGCTATGGCTGTTCCCGCTGCTTCCTGCGGGCCGGCTCGGGGGGTCGCCGCGGCAGGGTCCTCTCTGGAATGCCCGTCCCTCTCGGAGCCCGCGCCATCGGGAGCGGCGGGGCCGTGCCGGAATTCCCCCATCCCGCTCCCGCAGCGCGGGGCGGGGCGCGCCGTCCCCCTCCGCCCCTCCGCGCCCCCGCGGCCGCTCCGCACCCGGCGGCGGAGGGCGGGCAGGGCGCGTGGAGCCGCGGACACCCTCACGGACACGGACACGCTCACGGACACGCACACGGACACGCACACGCAGGGCGGCCCCGCAGCGCGGCTGTGCGGCCAAACCCCGGCAACAAAGACCCCCTGTCTGCTCCCCTCGCCGCCGCCCCCCGCGGGATGTAGCGGGGCCGGGAGCCCCAGCGAGGCAGCGGCCCCGCCGCTCCGTGCCCCGCAGCGAGGCCGGGAGGCGGCGGGCTCAGCGGCGCTGCCGCCACCATGGGCAAATCCAACAGCAAGTTGAAGCCTGAAGTTGTGGAGGAGCTGACCAGGAAAACGTACTGTGAGTGCCCCGGGGGGCTTGCCGGGGGGATGTCGGGGGTGCGGGGGGTCCGCGGTGCCGCCCGGCCCCGCCGCTCCCCCCGGGTCGGTGCCGCGGAGAAGCGGCGGCTCCTGCGGGGCCGCTCCCGGGGAGGGCGCAGGCTCGGCCGGGCTTTGTTGGAAGAATTCAGGGATTGGCTTGGGAGGAGGAAAAAACCCATAAGGCAGCGGAGACACGGAGAGGGGCAGCGAGCCAGGGGAACGCGCCGTTTTCTTGCAAAAACCATCCTCCGTGGCCTATTTCTGAGCCTCCGGGAACGGAGGGGCCAGGGCCGCATCCTGCCCGCCCGCAGCGCCCACCGGAGCATCGCGCCCTCCCTCGCCGACCCTCTGCGCCTGCCCCGGGCATCCTTCCTCGTGTTTCGCCGGTTCCCGGTACCCAGGGCCGGCCGCGGGGATTGTCCTCCCCGGAGGAGAGCAAGGCAGCAGCTCCCGGGGCGGGGAGCTGAGCGTCTGGGTGGCTTCCAAAGTTTGGGTGCGTTAGTTGGAGGGGTTCCCTTTGTTATTGCGCTCTGAAGTGAAGAGCCCGACACTGGCGACTTCGGCATTTTTCTGAGTATCTCAGTATCGGTTTAATAACCTGATTTTCTAGGCGAGTGGCTTTCCCGTCTGGACCTTCACTGTAATCTTATTAACGTGGCTGGTGCCTGAGCCATCCAGTTTTACCAAAATCAGGTTTTTTTCTCCTGAAGGATGCACAAAGGAAACAAAGGCTTTGGTGACTCAAGTTTGCCTCCCCCCTCGCAGGTCGCAGATATTCCCTTAACGTGCAGCAGAGACCTGCGAGCTCTCCCCGCTGTCATTGCTGCAGTCCCACGGCAGCGCTTACCCAAAAAGGCAATAGATTAGGATGCAGCAAGTTCTCCCATACGGAGAAGAGGCAATACTGGTGCATTGCACAACCCTACACGCCGGGTTGCTCTCTGCTGTGGCACAGCAGGCAGGAGGAGGGCAGGTTGTGGGGGGCATGTCCTCAGAGCCAGACCGAATGTGATGGTAGGATAGGTTGGGGTACCCCAGCTGGGCTTCCTCAAAGTGCTCAAGGAGAAGAAATAGTGAGAAGGTGGCAGTGCTGACTGGGCAGAGCCCTGGGCTGGAGCTGGAGCTGAGCTCTGGGTTTTGGTGTCCTCACTGCAGCTGTCACCCACAGCAAGTGCAGCCATACTGGGCCAGGTAGAGTTATTGCTGTGCTGCAATTGCAGCTGCTGTGGTGATCTGATCTCTGATGGAGAGGGATCTGGGGACAGCCCATCCCAGCCTAGCCTGGTGATCTCTTGTGTATTGGGCTTTCTGCCCCCCTGGGGTGGCTCCTCTCCATGCGAGAAGGTGCAGCCCCAGTGGGGCTGATGCGGGGCCTGTGGGCAGTGATGTCCCTTGTCCTACCTGCAGCCATGGCCAGCCAAACACAGTGCTGGTGAAACCATCATCTGCAGGTGCAGGAATGTCTCTTCTCTGGATAAGGCCAGCAGAGAGGGATTGCCTTTTGAATCACTTCATTCCCAACTTTCTGCTCCTCTCTTTTGGGTGCCCTCGTCTTTCCACTGCACCTTTTTCAAGAAAGATTATGGTTTTCCGATCTCTCCCTTGATAAACTCCTGGCCTGCCTGTGGTTTTGCCTGCCTGCTCTGGACTTCTCACTGCCTCTTTTCCAAAGTGCAACAGACCCATGTACCTGTGCAGGGGAGGCAGCAGCACCTGGCAGCTGTGCCATGAGGCAGCACATGGCCCTTGGCATGGCCAGAGCCTGGTGCAGCATCCCAGCGTGCCCTGGCAGCGTGTGGCTGGTGGTGTGGTGCCTGTCAGGCAGAGCCGTCGCTAATTCCAGGCTCTGTTTGTTGATCTCTGCTCATTCCACCTCTTGTCTCTGGGATTAATTACTTTTGCTGAGTGTTTCTGCCCCTTTTCTGCAGCTGTCAAGGCAAGCGTGCATTCCCTTGTCTGGCAGAGCACTTCACAGGGCCCTCCCAGGCACGGCTGAGAGCCTCTGATTTATCTTCAGACCCTGAGAGATTGGAAAGATATTAATTTCCTTCTGTGTTTTGGGGAATCCAGGCAGAGGAGAGGCAGGTAGGAGGGCAGGGCTGTGCTGAGTACAGCAAGAGGGACTGATCCAGACTCCTGTGCTGTGGCTGTTGGAACAGCTGGAACAGGGGATAATCATACCTGCAAATGCACGGAATATTCAAGAATTTCTGGGGGCCTGTTTGGGAAAGGTTTTTCTCCACAGCACAGTGGTATTTCGGCACCTTTCTGGCAGATGCTGGTGACCATCCTACAAGCATCTCTGGCCTGTGGTGCCCATTCTGTGTCCTGGCTGCCTCATCACTGAGTGGGTGCCACCCCTGCCTCGTGCATGGCGCTGTTTCAGCTGCTGGTCCAGCACATCTGGGCAGATGTCTCCTGGAGTCTGAAACTGGCAGGTAACAATGGGGACCTGCTTTTGTCCTAGGGAGGTTCTTGTGGCAGCGTGAGCTGGGGCTGTGGTACAAAAAGGGCTTTTCCCACTCTGGGATTCCCTTCCATTGAATCATTTGCTGTTTGTGTGACTTCTACACGAAACGAAGCAAATAACAAAAGGCCCCTTCTTGGTTCTGCAGGATCAGAGGAATGGGGAGGTGTCATCCCCCCTCTCTCCACCTCATGTGTCTTTTCTGCAGATTTATCTCATCCATGGGACACAGGACCTGCAGTCTGTGCTGTGTCCCCTCAGTGTTCTTCCACTGCCTGGTGGCTTCTTGTGTCCTCTGGGCTCTCCATTTTCTATTTGTGGTGTTTCACTGGCTGTGCCTTGGTCATAGCAGTTCTGGGACAAGAAGGTGGTGGGAACAGCGAGGAGAGGGGTTTGGGATGTTTCATGTGCCAGGGCAATTTTGGGCAAGGTGTTGGAGCTGAGGATGCTGCAGAGCTGCTGTCAGCGGCCTCTGAGCAGCGAGAAATATTTTACTGCATGTATTCGGAGCAGGTTGTCCCAGGCCCTGCTGGGAGCCGGACATGGAAAGGCAGGAGCCTGGAAATCTTGTCTCTTGGCTCCCCTCCCCACTCTGCTCCTGACTTACAGTGCTGGGGGCCAGATTTTAATGGCACTTGGACACATAAAGGCAGAGAAGGACATCTGAGGGCTGCTTTGAAGTGCTTGCTGCCCAAGTTCTGTTGGTTTGGACCCATCACCATGTGCATTTCTGCATCTCTGGGCACCTGAGTGCCCAGAAATAGCTGGTAGTGCCAAGCTCACCCATCTGCCAGGTGCTGGAGTGGTGCTGGTGGAGAGAGCCAGGCTGAGGGGTGAGGATTTAACCCTCCTCAGAGGCTGGGCTGGTGCCACACAGAAGCGTGCAAGAGAAGCCAATGCTGAGTGATAATAATACTGAATAATAAATTATGTAATTCTTTGTACTTCTATACATCCTGTCATCTGAAAGCTCTCAAAGTGCTTTATAATAATTAATTTATTAATCTTCTTCATGCCTTGTTGGAATAGCTCAGAGATGCAGTTTTGTGTTGTGTCCCAGCAGGTGATAACTCTTGAGACTCAAAGGAACCCCTGTCCTCCCTGGATCATGTCTGACAGCCCCTCTTCTATGGGGATTTAAACCTGAGCTTAACTTGGACCAGGTGCTCACAGCTCAGGGCCACGGTAGGATTTGGGATTGTGTGTAAGAGCCTTGTGGGGCCATTCAGAGGGTTCTGCTAAGCTGGTGATTTATGAAGGTCTTGGAGTATGGCTACAGCCTGCATGAAGTGTGTAAAGTGCACATGTGCAGTTGTGGGTGCAGAGTATGTGTCCTGGGTGGAAATGGACTCCTGGGAGACAAATTAGGAGAGAAATACAGTGCTGAGTGTCCCTACTTACAGCAGCATTCCCAGGCCAGCCCAGTCACAGTGCTGGCAACCCCTAAAATCATGAAACAGACTTAAAAATGTCTGGTTGTTTCAGAAGAGCATGTTTTAGCCCTTTTTTTAAAAATCATTTTGGTGTGGGATCTGCTTTCAGGGTTCCCTTTGTGCAGCTGTTGCCTGTGTCCAGAACTAACCCTGTATTATTTTTGATGCCAGCTGCAATAGCTGAGCAATCTGTCACACTCAGAGCAGTGTCAGTGCAGCAGCATCACTGCTGGGCCTGGGCTGGGGTCAGGATGATGGTCCCAGTGCTCCAGAGGCCACAGTGGGGCTCTGGTGAAGGCGTGAGAGCCACGGCGAGGATGCCAACACAACACCCAGCCTGCAGAGTGGGTGCAGGGAGAGGAAGATGCTCTTTTCCCAAGAACTGCTTCCCACCCGCTGTGATCTGTTTTGTGGATTTTTAAACTCACTCTGGCATCATCGTTTTCTGCTCATTTACAATGAGCCACAAAATTGGCTCTGTTGCTCGACAGTAATGCAGGGAATTAATGGGCATTAGTTTAAGAGCAAACTATAAACATATTGATTCGTAGTTACGGGGGTACGTGGTGGCGGGTGGAATTCTGTGGGAAAGGAAAGGAAATTCTCTGACTGCAGCAGTTTTCAGCCAGGAAAATGACTCGGTTCCTCCCTGAGGGAGCCAGGCTGGGGCTTTACTCCATCATGCCGCCCCTGTGCCGGGGAAATGCGCTGCTGGGATGGTGGGCAGGAGCAGAGGAGGGACCTTGGTAGTTCCCCACTGCTGCTGGTTTATTTTTAGCCTCCAAAGTGTTTGGCCCCAGGCACTGGGTTTTTCTTCAAGGTTGGTTCATGTTGAAATCCCTCCTGTTGCTCATCTGGCAGAAAATGAGGTGAGCTGGCTGGATGGCTCCAGACCCTTTACCCCTCAGTGGCCAGTGCTGGGTGGGATTTTCATAGTGCTGGGTGATTTCTAATGGGATGGAGTGACAGGACAAGGGGGAATGGCTTCAAACAGGGAGGGCAGGGTTAGACTGGATATTGGGAAGAAATTCTTGGCTGCAAGGGTGGTGAGACCCTGGCACAGGTTGCCCAGAGAAGCTGTGGCTGCCCCATCCCTGGAAGTGTCCAAGGCCATGTTGGACAGGGCTTGGAGCACCAAGGCAGGACAGTGGGCAGGATACACCAGAGGGATACCCAGGGGCTGGCGTTTCTTGAGGGCCTGTTTTTACTGCAGCCACATGTAACCCGGAGCTGTGAAGGTGGTTTCTGTCATTCAGGTTCACTGCAAGTTGATTGGGGACCTGCTGTGCTACCTCCACAGGGCTGTGGCTGTCTGGAGACAACTCCAGCCCCTTCCCCAAGGAGACCCCAACCTGCTCCCAGTGAACTTCACAACTGGGCATCCCACCTGCACGTGGATCTGGGGTTCTGTAGGTAGATGCAAGAGGAGCAAGTTTCGAGGTGTCAAAAGCAAGTTTTGAAGAATCCCTGCAATCCTTGGGAGTTGTTTGCAGTGCTGGGGTGGGGAGATGGAGACGTGACCAAGGGCCCTGAGGGTTCCCTCTGCGGCAGAGCGGAGCAGCCGTCCCCGCCGGCCACGCTCACGCTGCTGCTGCTCCAGCATCAGAAGAATCACATTTCATTTATCCCCTGACATGTTAATGGATCTGCTTAACCACTCTCCTGACCTTTGCTGCTGCCGCTATAATTAAGGTTGTGAAACAAGAAGCTCTGAAGGCATCAAAGGAAGCAGCTGCTTCAGGGAGGAGCCTGCGGATGCGCTCGCTCTGTTATCAGGGTGACATTTGTGGAGTTGCTTTGTTCCTCCCTCTCCTCCTTGGTCTCCTGGGTCTTCTAGGGAGCTGGATGGCAAAGGGAGCAAAGGTTTGTGCCCTGGGCGCAGGTGGCAGTGAGGTGCCCAGCCCAGGACAGGGTGTGTTGCTCCTATGGGTTCCCCAGCCCGGAGGTGCCGGCACAAGGCTCTCTTCCCGCACCTCTGGCACATTCTCCCTTCAAGGCATGTTTTTGCTTTCCACCTGGAAGGAGGGCTGCCTATGCTTCATCCACCTGTGTTTCTCCAACATCTTCTGATTGATGGCCCAACCACGTGGAGCTGCTCTGGGTGTTGGTGTTACCCCCTTGGCACAGTCTGTTTCATTCAGGAGAGACCAGGAGGGCAGCAGAAGTGGCCCCACTGCCAGTGAGGCTTTGCCCTGAGCTTCCTCCTGACCTTCCCTTGGCTCTGGGGACTGATGGGTGGGCTGGAGAGGCTTCTCTTCCCCTGCCTTTGCTGAGTCTGGGGGGGAGTTTTGTCCTCTGCCTGGGGCAGGAATCGCTCTGTGAGCTGGGGAGAGCACACTGGAGTGCCAGGCCATGCTGAAATCCCTGTGGCCAAGGATGGATTGAGCAGGGGGCAGGAAGCAGCTGCCCCCCACACAGCTGGGCAGTGGGGCTGCTCTGTCTCTGCTTCCAGCAGTACTGGGGAAGCTCTGCTCCACCAAGCCATTGCCATATTGGCTTATGGGGAAGCCGGGATTGAATCCAGCCTGGAATTGACCTGTCACAGCCACCAGTTCCTGCTGTGGAGGTGCTACACTCAGATTCATTAATTTCCAAATGAAGGCAACGTCCTTTGCCCTTCCTCTGCTACCTTTGCTGCAAAGAGCAACTGCTGCTTTTTCCCTAAACCCAATTTCCAAAGCCTAATGTCGGGTCCTTAAATATTTAATAAAGTCTAAAAAGGATTTCGACTGCATATTGGCTCTCCTGTTGGTACCAGCCCCGGGGGAGATGAGAACAGAACTGCTCACAGACCTGTTTATCCAGTCTGGGAGCAAGACAGCCCACTAATGGCAACCGCTGGCGAGGAAGTGCCAAGCACACAGGCAGTGCTCCGGCGTATGGCTCCGGGTGTCAGGAACTAATGACACCAATAACACTGTCAGGCTTGTGCTCCCAACATCTCGGAGGCTTCTGGACCCGCCGCAGTGCTTGTGGTGTTTGTGTCTGATGGGGAGAGGAGCCAAATTGAGCGAGCTGGGATGGGGATGTCCTGCTCCAACGGGTAGACAGCTCTGGCTGTCCCAGTGCCCACGCAAGTGGGGCTGCTCCCACATCCTTTTGGGGTGTTGCAGGCATGGATACTGGCACGTGGGTGATGTGTCTGGAAACAGGGATGGGCATAGGGCTGAGATGGGGGCATGGTGGTTTGGGCAAGGTGCAGCTGGTCATCTCTGGGAGCAAATGGAAATGTCATTGGGCAGGTTCCTGCAGTGGTTGTTTGTCAGTGCCACGGTCATGTTTTAATGCCTTTTCCCCAGAGTTGCCCCTGTGCTGCCTGAGGGCAGGAGCAAAACCCAGCCTGGACAGTCTGGTGGCCCTGGAGCTGAGCCCTGACAGAGTGCACAGGACCGTGTGCTCTGTAATGGTTAACCAGGACATTGTTATGGAATTCAACCTGGGTCCATTTTGCAGGTGTGAAATCTGCACTGAGTACCTGCTGTATCAAGCCTGGTGTCTGCTCTGAGGGAACGAGGGGCCAGTTCTGCAGTGGTGTTGGTTCAGACTCTGATGCTGAGCCTGAATCTGGGTCCCAGGGGTTGGAGTGAAATCGGAGCGAGCGCACACACGCACTGCCGAGCTGGGCGGGAAGGAGTGGGGAGCTCATAATTGGTCAGTATTAACATTGATGTTAATGTGATGTTGAGAGCAGAATTCGTTTCAGATTTACATTCAGAAAATTCTTAAATATATGTTTCATAGAGGCGAGGGGCGGAGTGTGTTGAGCATAAATTGCAGGGTGTGTGGGGCTCACCCCGGAGCACCCTGGTATTTTGCGCATGAGGGACCATCAGCGCACGCATGAGCACCCCAGTCATTTCCTCATCAGTGCCCAATAAGTTCACGCATGAGCACCCGGTTAATACACACATGAGCACACAATTAATTTACATATGAGCACCCAGTTGATTTGTGCATGGGTGCCCAGTTAATTCATGCTGGATCACACACTTGTCCGTGCATGAGTACCCTGGTGGTTGATGCATGAGTGCCCAATTAATTGGTTCATGTGCCTCCAGTCAGTTCATGCCTGGGTGTCCAATTAATTTATGCATGAGCACCTGATCCACTCACACCTGAGTACCCAATTAGTACATGCACAAGTGTGTTATCTACTAATTATACTAATTTACACATGAGTGCCCAATTAGTTCGCGCAGGAGTGCCCAGTGAATCGCGTGACTGCTCAATTAGTCTGTGCATGAGCGTCCCAGAAATTCATGAATGCCCAAAAAAATTGGTGCGTGAGCCCCCAGCTGGTTTGTGCATGAGCACCCTTTTCATTCATGCCTCAGCACCCCAGCAGTTCATGCATGAGCACACAATTAGTTCACCTAGAAGCACCCATATAATTTATGCATGAGTGTCCAATTAGTCCATGCATGATCTCCCACTGTATTTTTGCATGAGTGCCCATCTGGCTTAGTCATGGGTGCCCAGTTAGTGCAGGCCTAAGTGCTCCATTCCTTCATGGCTGAGCACCCTCTTTGCTCATGCAGGAGCACCCACTGCACACATGTGGGTGCCACATTTCTCCTCATCTGAGGGTTGTGCTGAGCACCCACGGCTGCTTTAGGCAGCCCCAAACCCAGTGGGAGCCCCAGTTTAGGATGATGTGCTTGGCTCCCCCAGATTGGGATGCCCAGGGACCTGCGGGGACCCTGTGAAGGAGCAGGAGATCTTGGGGGGAAATAAATGCCACAGGACTGAGGACTGACCCTGCCATGACTCAGTAGGTGATGCTGGACCAGTTGCCCGTGGGTTGGCAGCTGAGCCCATGACCTGGCAGAGCTGGAGTGCCCTGTGGCAGTGAGGAAAGTCACTTTGCACCTACAAATAATTAACTGGTTTCGCTGATAAGGCTGTGGTGGCCATGGCCCCGCAGGATCAACGTGGTGTTATAGTGGCTGGAGCGAGGTGAGGCTGCCTGCTGGCTACTGTGCGGGACAGTGCTTGTGGAGCCTTTGGGACCCACACAAAATCAGCCCCGTGCCGAGACTGGCACACGAGGGCTGGGCTGAGCGTGCACAGTCCTGGCCAGGACCCAGCCCAGCGACCATGGCCAAGCCCCTGCCCTTGAGCATGCAGGGGAGGCGACGGCAGCACCCAAAAAGCCCTGTGGAGCTGGAACATCACGGCACCTCACGAATCCCACTGTGGCCAGGGGTCCCTGAACCGTTTCGAATTTGGCTGCCTCTTGCCCTCCTTTCTGCTGCCCTGGCCCTGCCTCGGTCCAGCGAGCTCCCTGCAGCAAGGCAGTGGACAGGGATTTGCGGTCCCGGGCGCCTCTTCTCCTCGCTGCCTGGAAAACACAAATTAACAGGCTTGAGCACTGATTAACCAGAGCTGATTCTTGCTGCAGTGGCAGCTGGGTGGTGGGAGGAGAGGGGGCACGAGAGGGGCGGGTGGTGACGGAGCTGTCAGTCCTCGCCTGTGCCGCTGGGATTGATGGAGAGGTGCGGGGAGAGGATTGTGGGGGGTGCTGGGAGAAGGGGGCTGGGGGCTGCTTGGAGGCTCTGCCCCTGTGCTCTGTGCAGCCAAAACCCTCCTCCCGGCTGAGGTGGTAGCAGGAATGAACCGACCAGTGCTGCGAAGGGCAGCGAGGGCCCTTGGCCTCAGTTTGGCCGTGCTGGGCAGCTCCTGAGCTGCTCTGGGTGCCTGTCCCTGTCCCCACCGCCTGCCCTGCCTGCGGTGACAACCCCGCGCTCGGAGGCTCCCTGTTCTTTGCCACGAGCAGCAGGAGCCGTGATGTGCTGTCACTGCTGCCGTGCGGTGATGTTCGTTCGTGCGGGACCGGCGTCTGCAGCGCGTAGCCGGAGGCTCCCGGCTCGGCGATGCCTCTTCCAGCCTTGCGGTTCATAACGAATGCTAATACTCTGCCTTTATTTAGCGCCTTTCATCGCCCAGGATCCATCCCCAAGGATCCCGGGGCACGCTGCTACTAACAAGCTGCTTCGTGCGCTATTTATAGCCCTCCCCAGAGCGGCTGCGGGAGCGGCGGTCCCCGGAGCACGGCACGGCAGCTGAGGCAGCCTCGGCCCCGGCTTAGCCGGCCCTGCTCCGCTGGGATGCTGCGGTGGGGCTGCTGTGGGTCGTCTCCTTGTCCTTGGGCACTGGTGGCACACCTGGCTGAGGTTTCTATCGCTGCCAGTTGATGTGTATCGGCTCAGCATCGCGCCGTAATCGATGCGGGCGGACGGAAATGCAGCAGCCGCCGCCGCCGCCACGCGGGTACTTTCTGTGAGCTTGGCTGGGCTCTGCGTGCCGCGGAGCTGCGGGGGATGGATCCGGGTGAGTGGAGGGATAGCCCTGCCCCTCTGTATGTCCACTGTCCCCAGCTCCAGGACAGGTGACTCAGTCACACACTCAGTGGCATGTCCCCAAGGCTTCCCTGGCTGCAGGTCCAGCTGCTGGGTTGGACATTAGCATCCCTAATCGGTGCCACTCGAGTGTGGACACCCAGCAAGGTCGGAGTGGCTGGGAAGTGACAGTCATGAAGTCATCATCTGTCCCAGATCGGTAACAGCAGGTACAGGGAGGCAGGTACAGCTCAATCCCAGCTTGGCTGGCCACAGCCACACTGGATCAGGACTGGGGTGTTTCCCTGCACTGGGAACACTGCCCCTGGGGAGAGGGGAGATTTGGTGGCAGTGGAGGGATGTACCCAGAGGTGGGAGATGAGGCTGTGCTCCCACCCCAAGGCACACCCCACAGCTTCCCCCACACTCGGGGCTGGAGGACAGGCAGTGGTGCCAGTGTGCCGGAGGAGGGATGGGGCTCTGTGTGGCTCCATTCCAGGATGCACATTAACAAATCCCTCCCCGGGAGCCCCGTGCTTAATTTCAGGCTGGCACCTGAATGGTTTCCTCCATCGGAAAAGCCTCTCCTGGGAGCATCACACATCCCTCCTGCGGCACGAGGGGAGCTGGCTCCATCCCTCCCTCCCGCCTCAACTCGAGCGTATCATTACCAGCATTTCTCCTGCACTAAAAAAAGCACAAATTTCTTAATTGTTTCCTGCTGGATTTGAAAGGCAGCTCCTGGGCCCAAAATAGCACGTTGGGGGAAACGCAGTTGAACAAGAGAGAGCAGAAGGCGATTTGCCTGGAGGGGCTGAGATGAGCCCCAACTGCAGCCTCAGGCTGCTGCTTTGGCTCCTTCTGCCTGCTTCAAGGGCTGCCTGAAGTTCTGCTGCTCACACTCCTTCTCCTCCTTCCGCCTGCCCTCCTTGGTTCCCGCGGGTGCCTCGGGCATCCCCTGGGCATCCTTGGGGTGGGGGTTGTGGCTGTTGTGTCAATGCTTGTTGGGAATGTGTGCAGAGAAGCCTGTTCCTGTAAGAGATGTCACTCAGCATCTTTCTTTTTGAAGGATGCTTCTGTGCAACCCTTTTTTGGGATGGGGAACTCCCTTGGGACTGGCATGACTGTTGTTTTAGCCCACCCAGCTCAGCTGCTGGATGCAGTGTGTCCTTTCTGGCTCCCTCCTGACCAGAGACCTCTGTCTTTTCCCCTGTCTACTCTTCTGCCAAAACAAACAACTCTCCAAATCCCTCCTGTGGCGCAGCTGAAGCTCTGGGTGTCCTTCATCCCAGGTGCTGAGCATCCCTGTGCCTGCCTTCCCTCTCCTGGGGTGCTGCTGTCGACACCCCATGGTGGTACTGCGAGAGGTGCTGCCCTTTGCTGACACCCTGGGGAGGCTGGGGTAGCCCTTCCTGGGAGAACTGCAGGCTCTGTTCTTCCAGTGATCTCTGAGCTGGGATGGAGGGACCCCCAATGCATGGGGACAGCTTTGGGTGCAGCATTTCCTGCCCACAAGGGATGCTGGAGCCAGCACCCGGCACGTGGTGAGGAGGGCCCTCGCCTCTGTGCTCTGCACCTTCTGCCAGGCACGTTACAAATCTTCCTGATGGAAAATTGCTTTCTTTCTTTTTTGCCGTCCAAGGTAATTGGCATCTGTTGATGTGTCTTGAGTCTCTATTTTTATCAGTCGTTTGCACATTGACATCTCCGCTCGCCTCATTATCCCTGCGCCTTTCAGACCTGTGGCTTTTTTATCATTATTTAGATGCACGATGCAAAAGAAATGACTAATGAGGTTGTTCCCCCCCTGTGCCCACCTGCTGGCACAGGGCTCCCTGCTGGCATTTCGGCCAGGCACTGCTCCTGCAGCGGGACAAGCAGGGATGGGTGCCAGCCCCCTGCCCAGCATCCTGCATCCCGTCAGAGCCCTTCCCTCTGCCCAGGACATTTGCCATCTCAGCAGCTGTCCCTGGGCTGGGCACACTCAGGGTTGCCAGTGTTTGCTGTTTTCTAGCTTGCACATTTTTGGGGTTTCTCCAGAGCCTGATGAAGCTTCCCAGGGCCCTGGGATGGGTTTGATGATGTTTCTCCAAGTGGGTCAGAGGCAGATGGTACCTGGGGGGATGCCAGCGCTGGGACTGTGCCCGTGCCCATGTTCAATATGTTGGGGCCAGGCAGGTTCCTTCCCTGAGCTAACTCCAGGCAGATGTTTTGACTGATGTTTCCAGGGATGTTTTAGCTCTGGAGAGGCAGGAGAGCAGAGCCAGTACTGTCCTCTGCATGGTCCATAGGACCTTGCAGCAATGGTGCTGCACTTTCCTGGCAGGAATCAAAACATCTTGAGGGGCTCCCTGATTTCAGAGCTGGAGGCTCTTCAGCACCCACATCCCTGGCCCTGCTGACAACCCAGGCTGGCCCAGGCTGTGCCTCAAAAGCAGCTGCTGGCATGTGGGGAACAATGTGGCAGTCCAAGGGAGCAAGTGAGCCCTGGGGCATTCCCTCGGGAAGTCACTGATGGGAGCCCTGGGACAACCCCCTGGGAATTCACTGATGGGAGCCCCAGTCACTGACGGAAGTGCAGAGGAACAGCTGTCACTGCAAAAGCACTAAATTCCTGTCTCTTCTTTCTCTTTTCTCCTCTTTCCTCTTGCAGTCACAGAGAAGGAGGTACAGCAGTGGTGAGTGTCCAGTGTGGTGGTGAGCTGGCAGGGGTTTGGGGATGTGGGGGAGGGGAGGGGAGCTGGTGGCACTCAGCCACCCCACTGGCTGGGCAGAGGTGAAGGGTGCAGGAGATGTGGGCAGAGGATGCACTTGTATTGGGGTGCAGGTGGACATGGGGATGGTGCAGCTGGACAGGGGGATTGTGCAGCTGGTGGCCATGGCCTTGGCTGCAGGAGGCCAGTGCTGTCCTAGCATGTCCCCATTTGCAGCAGGCCCTGCAGAGGCAAGCAGGGGTAAGATCCATGGTTCTTGCCAACAGCACGCTCTCACCCCATCCCCTCTACCCCACCGAACACAGCGCCCTAGAAAAGCCACTGCTTCCCTTTCATCTCCCTATCCCACCAGTCAAGGTTTGCTTTCTTTATCTCTTTCTCTCATCCTTCCCCCCACCCGATGAGTCATAGCTGCAGCAGCGTGGAAAAGATGTCACTGGCACTTTGGTTTCCCACCTCGCCACCCCCTTCCCCTCCTCCTCCAGCCCTCGTCCCCCTGCAGCGGGAGCCTGACAGATCTGGGCGATGTGTTGCATAATATTCACGTACCCCACGTGGTCCCCGTGTGGTCCCTGTGTGCTCCCTACATGCTCCCTGCACCCACAGGTGCCACACTCTCTGGGGTGGCACTTCACAGCACCCAGATCCCCAGAGCTGGAACCGAGGGCTTTTTGAGGTGTTTAAGCATTGATGGGTTTTGGAGAAGCCACACAAGTACACAATAACCCTGCTGTGTCCCCCAGCTCTGAACATCTTCCACTTGGGTCATGCAAAAAATTATCAATAGAATCATGGAGTCATGGATTGTCCTGAGTTGGAAGTGACACACAAGGATCAGCAAAGTCCCAGCTCCTGGCCCTGCATATGCCAAGAATCCCACCATGTGCCTGAGAGCATTGTCCAAATGCTTCTCTGGCAGGCCTGGTGCCATGACCACTTCCTTGGGGAGCCTGTTCTAGTGCCCAAACACCTTTGCAGAACCTCAGCTGCTGTTGTGCTGTTGTTTTTCACCAGGGCATGGCTGCAGCATGGGGTTGCTGTTGCTGCTGTCTGGGTGATGGGTCCCTGTCCCTTCCCAGATCCTGGGCAGTGTTCAGCACAATCCTGGTTGTGGCTCTGTTGCCACTTGTGTGCTGGCAGCAGGTTGGAGCAGTTCAGTGGGCACCACTCAGTGTCACTGGTGCCACTCGCTGCTTGTCCCCACTGCCACCCTCGCTGTGGTGCCTGCAGGGACCTCATCCCACAGGGCTGGGAAGCTGTGAGTGGGTGGTGGGAGTGACTCAGGGAGCACTTGGGAACCTTCCCCGCTCCAGTCCACTGCAGCACTGAGCAGAGCCTCATCCCAGCTCCCCTGGGCTCAGCGAGGAGACCCTCCTGGTGCCCATGCTCTGTCCTCCCTCCACAGGTACAAGGGCTTTATCAAGGACTGTCCCAGTGGGCAGCTCGATGCCGCTGGCTTCCAGAAGATCTATAAGCAGTTCTTCCCCTTTGGTGACCCAACCAAATTTGCCACCTTTGTTTTCAATGTCTTCGATGAGAACAAAGTAAGTCTGGCATCCGAGGGCACGTGCCAGGGGAGCCTGGGCTGGGGGTGTGGTTGGGAGAGCAGCTGTGCAGCACCGGAGAAGCAAAATATTCCAGTGCTTCCTGGGGTGTGAAATTGAAGTGGCGCAGCTGGAGCGAGTGAGCCCCCGCGCTTATTTCAGTCGAGGAGAGTCATGTGGGAAGAGGCGATGAAGTGGCAAAGTGAGAGAGGAGAAACGCGGTGTTTTGGTGCTGCTGGCAAAAGCCCATCCATGCAGTTCCAGAGCTGCTCCGGCAGGGGTGCTCCCTGCTGAGCTGGGCAGCAGCGGCCGGATCACACTGCTTGGGATAAATGTGCATCACTCCTCCCTCCCCGCTGCCTTCTTGGATGTGCCTCCTCAGAGGGCACATGTGGGCAGGGAGGGCTTTGCTAGACAGGGATGGCAGCAGCACCCTCACCCTCGCCTTCCCTTCCCCAGGATGGGAGGATCGAGTTTTCGGAGTTCATCCAGGCACTGTCAGTCACCTCCCGGGGGACGCTGGACGAGAAGCTGAGGTGTAAGTGCTCCCCATGGGATGCTGATGGGTGTCATTGAGGTGTGTTGGGCCACAGTCTCAGCACCTCAGTGTTGCTCTGGCTTGCAGGGGCGTTCAAGCTGTATGACTTGGACAACGACGGGTACATCACGAGGAACGAGATGCTGGACATTGTGGATGCGATTTATCAGATGGTGGTAAGTGATGTGAAGGGGGTTGTGGGATAGGCAGCCTCTGGGGATCCCTGCTGGGCTGGAGCCTGGCTCTGTGGGAATGCTGAAGCACCCCCAATTCCCTCTTTGGCCTTTTTTGCTGGGGGGTTGTGGCTATCACGGCCATCGTGGCCAGGGCAGGGCTGGATCTGGCCACTGTGGGTGGTTCTGGTGCCAACACCATCCCCTTGCACTCTGTCCTGCTGTCAGAGGTGTTGGGGGATTCATGTCTTTGCCTGGGGACACCTTCCAGGCAGGGCACAGGTGGGTGTGTGACTGAGTCCTGTCATGATGCTGCAGGGAAACACAGTGGAACTTCCTGAGGAGGAGAACACACCGGAGAAGAGGGTGGATCGGATTTTTGCCATGATGGACAAGGTGAGGATACTTGAGGGTTTTTTCCTGGGGTCAAGGGATTTAGAAAGTGCTTTGGGCCCCTTTGTTGCATCTTGGCTCTTGCAGATGGCCTCCTTCCCCTACCAATACAAGATCTCAGCTGCCACTGGGATCACTGGGACCTCCACATCCACCAGGGATCCCTGTATCCATTTCAGCGTCCTCAGGGTGGCATTGCCCCTTCCCTGGCACTCCTCCCTTTCTTCAGGCATGGGTGGCTTGATGGGGAAACTGAAGCTGTGGAGGTGGGAGGACCTGGGTGGCTGTGTGGGATGATGGTTGCTCAGCTGGGCCAAAGTGGTGCTGTAACAGGAGTGTTTTGCAGAATGCAGATGGGAAGCTGACGCTGCAGGAGTTTCAGGAGGGCTCCAAGGCTGACCCCTCCATCGTGCAGGCGCTCTCCCTCTATGATGGGCTCGTATAGTCCCGGGGCCGAGCGGCGGTGAGTGCAGTGAGGGGGTTGGGGGGCCCCATGTCCCATCTGCCTGCTGCCATTCCCATCTTCCCCAGGCACGGGCAGCTGATTCTCCTCTGCTGAACCATCAAAACATGGGCATCCATCCCAGATCCATATAGGGGAGATGTTTCCCCCATTCTGATGAGTTTCTTCCAGTCCCTCCCATCCCACAGAGCACCCCCAGTCCACATCCCATGGAGATGGCAGCATTTGGCTATGGCACAGCTCATGCTCTCACCAGCAGATTTGGCTGCAGAGGAGGCAGGGAGGCAGCTGGCGTGCTGGGGGCATGGGATGCTTGAGAAAGATATTGTATTAAATGTTCTGTTTATATTAATCTTATAATATTACTCCCTGGAGCTGGGTTTGGCATGGTGGTGTCAGGGACACTGTGGTTTGCAGTGCCCTGCACGTGCTGGGCTGAGCACCCCATGGTCCTCACAGTGGTTTATGGGGCCATGCAGAGGTGTCTCTTGTAGTGACTTTGGTCATCTCAGTCCAGGCAGTGTCCAGCTGTGTTTTTTAACACCCCACTGGCATTCTGAGCTTTTCAAAATCTCTCTTGTGTTTGCAGCTTTGTCCTTCCAGCTGCGCTGGTGTCGCACAAGATTGCCACAGGGATTTCTGTCCTTCTCACCCGTTTCCCTTCTCCCTACCCTCTCCTGCAGATGCCTGGGGGGAAGACGCTCTCCGTGCCATCCGACCACCGCCGCGCGAAGCTTGCCTGTCCCTCTCGGCCTTCCTTTCTGTTCCGCGAGCAAAGGATGCCCTCGCAGCGCGAGCTCACTCCCCCTCTCTGCACTCCAAACCAGCCGCTGCCATCCGCCAACTTCTGCTTTTTCCAAAAACAACCCCGTGCCAGACCCTGGTCTGAGTGGCAGCGAACGCCCGAGACTTCAGGGCCGGGGGAATGGGTCGAGCATCGCCGAAGGCAGAGCCTCCCCGCCCGGCCTCCTCGCCCCTTTTGCTCCCCTTTTCCTACATTTTCGGATGGGACTGCGGATGTGCTGGCCTGGTCCTCTCCTGGGAACCAGCCGGCTGGAGACAGAGCCCAAAGGTACCAGGGGGCTGCACCCCCCGGGGCGCTGCCCGTGCGGGGCAGCAGGGGAGCTGAGGCACTGATGGCAATTGGGAACAGAGCCCTGGCGTCACCCACGATGCCGCTGGCAGCCCGGCCTGGCTCACTAGGGATATATATTATATTATTACTATTATTTTATTTTTTTTGGTGAGACAGTATTGTGCTTTTTTGGTTTGGTGTTTTTTTTTTTTTGGTTTGATTTTTTTTTTCCTTTGGTGGAAAAAAGTGAGGCTTTTTTTTTATATGCCTATCTCGACGATTGATATCCTTATTTATTTGTTGTAAATGTTGCTGCTGTGTTTTGTCTCGCGTGTGTGTGTCCACCCACCCAGGTGAGGATTTGTAAGGTTTACATGCTCGTACTATTGCGGGGACACGGGAGCCTGCAATAACAATGAAGCCAAAAATCTGCCTTCCCTCCCTCTTCTCCCACCCTCTGTATCCCAAGCTCTGTGGGCTGCCTGCTGTTTGGAGGGGATGCTGTAGCTTTTTTCCCTCTTCCCATTCTGCTCTTGCCTGCATTTTCCTGTTCATCTTTCCCTTTGGCAGCTCAGTGAGGACTCGCTCAGCCCAGGCTCTGAGGAGACTGAGCTGCTCTATCCCTCATGAGGCAGGGTGAGAAAACCACCGGGCACCAGAATGTCCCTGTTTCCTTTCTTTTTTTTTCATTTTCTTACTGCATGAAAAAGTATTAATGGAGCCCAGAGTTGGGTTTTGTGTTCAAACAGGTTCCTTTGCTGTTTTCTGCTTTGCCAACACTGGGAAGATCTGTTTGGTGGTGGCTGTGAGTCAGCCCATGTGCTGGTGGGGCTGGCGGAGCAAAGGGAGTGAATTGCTCTGTCTTGTTCCTTCCCCTATCCCAGCTGGGGCAATGTCACAGGGCTGGGGTGATGTCACAGGGCTGGGGTGATGTCACAGGGCTATGCCGAGCCGGGCCATGCACAGGGTGTTTCTTTATCCCCTCAGTCCTTGTTTAGGACATGGGAAGTTTTGCAGTAAACCAAGAGCACGAGCTGAAGCTGAGCCGCTTACACCCACCTTGGAGGAGGCAAAGGGATAGGAATACACACCTGGGGACACCCAAATGTGGGGCTGCAGCCCCCCGGCCATGAGAGGTGCCTGCATGGCCTCTCTGTCACCCACCACCACACCAGGATGTGCCCCCAGCTCAGCCCCACCAGATCACACACCGTGGGACACAGTTGGCATCTCTGCTGGAGAATTAGCATTGTGTGGGTGCTGCCATAGCTCTGTTTCCACCTGCCTTGGCCCCTGCCCTGGGGAAGGAGAGGTGTACATCCCCTCAGGAGCAAAGCACAAGATGCCTATGGGACCCCTAAAGCCAATGCTGGGGGACTCACCCTTCCATAGTGGCAGCATCTTTCTGCCCAACTGTATCCCAGAGTGTCTGCAGCTCCTGTGGCCAAGCCCAGCTGCAGGACTGTCCCCATCACAGTGGGAGGTGACAGCTGGATGTGGAGGACAGTCTCACAGGTGTCTCATGATGCAGGAGAGAAGGCAGTGCCTCAGCATTCCCTGAATCCTCGTGGCATGGCAGGGATGGACGCCCCAGCCAAGGGATGCCGGTCCTTTGCCGTGCAGTCCTGCTCCCCAGTTTCAGGACCATGTACTTTTGGTACTTTCTGATGTCCATAAAAAAACACCTTTCCCCATCCCCAAGGAGAACAATCTCACATCCACGTGCAATATTTCTGCCGCTTCTGCAGTTCCTGCCCCCAGGGGTGCCCATGTTTTATGGTGGGGGGTTGTGGAATATGTCACCTTGCTCCCTCCCATGGAAACTCCTTTGCTTTGATGCTTTGTAGCCAAAATGCAACTCTGGAGGTAGACTTTTGCAGTGCCTCCAACTTGTTGAATGCTCATCTGCCAGATGGGTCCCTTCCCGGTGCCAGTCAATGTTCCCAATGAATGTGACACTGCTGTAATCACCTCCACTGATGAATGATGGACCCCACGACGTTTGACACAGTTCCTGGGCAAAGGCAAACCTCATTTGCTCTGACACTTTCCCCTGAAAAGCTTTTAATTTTTTGGAGGACCTGTCATGAGTTGAGCTCCATCAGTGCTCCCTGGGGAGTCAGCCCTGCCAGGGTGCTTGTCATGCTGAGTGTCCCTGAGCAAAGTCTTTTGGCTCCAGTATTCCTTCTCTTGCTGTGGATTTGGGACTCTGGTTTGTATGCTTTCAGTCTCCCATTGGGGAGCACTGAGGGCCCCCAGCTCCTCCTGAACATCCCCAGGATCTGCAGCATCTCAGTACTGCTGAAAATAAGGCTTGGAGCATATTGTGCTTGGAAGTGTTGGCCTTAACCTCCTTGTGCCTCAGTTTCCCCATCAGTGAAGTGGCCAGAATGATCCATCCCCCTCTGGAAAGAGGTTCAATGCCTGTGCCCCAGCAAACATGAGTGCACGAGTGCTGGATATGGCTCATGGCTGTGGCCACGAGGGCCTGGCAAGCATCAGGCACATGCAGAACACCAGGGGCAGTGCGTGAGCTGCTGGGGTGGAGTTTACATCAGCAAATAATTAAGTCCAGTCTCCATTTTCCACCTGCCCATGATGAAAAGCAAACAGGGCCAACAAGCCCTGGTTTGTTCCTGTTCATACTTGGGTTCCTGGTGTCTGTCCAAAACAGAGCCCTGGTGATGGGAAGGGGACCCAAAGCACAGCCAGGCAGAGGTGCAGGTCCAGCCCTGGTAACTGCAGTGTGTCCCCCTCACCTTCTCATTTGTCCCTGCTAGTGTTGCCCCATTAAATGCCACGTCTGTACTTTCCTTTATTTTCATTTTTCTGTCCATGTGCTGACTGTTGCTGCTTTATATCCGTCTTTCCTTGAGCTCTGGGGCTGGGCTGGGCTGAGCTGTTTCCCCCGGGAGCAAGGACATGGGGGAAGGCTCTGGGGACAGATTCTCCTGGCCCTCTCCTCGTGGCACAAACCAGGACCCAGGAGAGAGAAGTGAAGGGTTTTTCCTCTGTTGCAGCCCATTAATTAGTGTGATTTATAATGAGATCAGACAGCCCCCAGGAGGCTCTGCACTGGGTTGGTGAAGGGGGGTGTTTGATTGTGGGGAACCCCAGATCCTGTTTGTGCCGGGTACCAACTGCATCTCACCTGCCTGTGCAGAAACAGGTGCCTGTTGGTGCTTCCTGTGCTCCCAGGACACTGCATGCCCATTGGCTGGGGATGCTGAGGCTGTGGGACTCAGCTCCCAGATCCACTGCTCCTGAGTGGGCAGGGATGCAGGTAACAAGCTGTGCAGGGCGTGGAAAGTTCTTGGAGTCTTGGGAGCTGTGGGCTGGCTTCAAATCAGGGCCAGGCATGGCATGGGGGCAGCTGAAATCATTGGTAGAGCTGCCCTCTTCCCATGTGTTTAGGGTCAGGGGGGATTCGAATGGGATGGGTGGGTGACCTGCAGCCAGCTTACTGTCCCCCATCATCCCCAAGGAGATTTGGGGCCTTTAGTGAGCGCATCAGCCACCCCTCCTTCCTGAGGGCACTGGAGGGGAGGGGTCTGGCTGGGATAAAAATGAGGGCTGGGGGCAAAGAAGCAAGCTGATAGCCTTGCAGTTTGTGGTACAGCAGTTTTGGGGTCTCAGTTACATGTGCCTGCCCTGACTGTTCCAGCAGCGCTGCAGGAAAGCGGTCCTTCCCTTCTCTCTCTCCTGTGACCACCTCTGGGCTGGGTGCTGTGTCCTGCAGGTGGGACCCCTGCCCTGCCAGTGGGACCCCTGCCTGGGGATGGCTGAGCCCTGGGCTGAGAAGCAGCAGTTCCAGCAAAGAGCCTTGTTTGTGAAGATGAAGCCTGTGTGTGCGTCTGTGCCGGTGTCTCGGCTTGCATGCCCCGCTGCCTTGTCTTGAGATGAATTCAAGAGCAAACCAAGCAAGCAAAACAGTTTAAAAACAGAAAGAAAACAAAACAAAACCCAGGAACTTTGTGACAGTGAAAATAAAAGCTTAATGACAGTAACAGAACAGCTGTGGTTGTGATGGGCTGGGGTGGAGGGTCACGGCAGTCCTGTGGCACCCAGAGGGACTGGGAGTTGGGCTGGGAGATACAACTGTTCAATGCCCCAAGCATGGGGCTATGATGGCACCAGCAGTGAGCAAGGCCTGGGGGTACACCAGCCCAGCTGTAAAAGGGATGCTCTGAGCCCTGTGAGCAGGCAGTTGGTCAGGAGCTGTTCCCACACCTGTGAAGAGCTGTGCGGTCTCAGCTCCAGGCAGGTTGGGGACTGTTCAACCCCCTATCACTGCTCTTTCCATCTCCTTTTACCCAAGACACAGCTTTCCATTTGCCACATCCCTTCTTCCCTTTTCCTCTTGCACACTTGCAGCCCTGTGCCCACTGGTACCATCCCTGTCTCCTCAGAGCCCCCTCATCAATGCAGCCACCTGGGGAGCCGTTGGGTGGCTTTTGGCACACAGTGGCTGCAGGGGAAGCTGGATGGGAATATCCCATAATTGTGCCCATGGCCCAGACCGGAGGTGCCCCTCCCCAGCCCCCCCAGCACTGGCAGAGCTGATGAGGGGGGACACAGCCTGGACTGGGCTTTTCACGTGCAGTGGGATTGCATTTGCCATTCTGTGCTGCCAAGTCTTCCGGAAACAAACTCTGCAAGGCCTCCCTGCCAGCCCATCTCTGTTGTGTTTTCTCTACTAACGAGGCTGACTAATTATTTTCGGGAGGCCAGAGGAGATGCCCTAATGGTCTGAACAAGGAGGCTGTGTTTGCACAGGGGTTTTTGTCCAGAGGTGCCTTGTGCCAGCACATGGTGGGGGCACCCGGTGATTTCCCTGTGCCAGGGAGCGGACGAGGATGGGCACAGGCGCCAAACCACGGTGGTTGCTCAGAGGCTGTGCCTTAACCCCCAGCAAGGAAAGGGTTAAAGCCCAGCTAGCACAGGTGCAGGGGCTCGGGGCACTGGTGATTGTGGGAAGGGCTGGCTGGGATTAATTTGTCGGTGGGGAGAAGCGTTGAACTGGGGTGCAGGTTGGTGACTGGGAGTGATGTAAGGTAGGTTTGGTGGCACTGTGGGGTGGAGGACTTTCTCCAGCTTGCAGTGAATGTGTGGGGCTGGGGGTGCAAGGCCTGGGGGAGACAAGGGGCTTTGTGCAAGCAAGGCTGTAGCCCTGGCTGTGGGTCAGGAAAGGGAAAGGCCACTAAACGGCCCTGCTGCAGCGAGGGGTCTTGGCTGGGCTGGGCTGGGCTGAGCCCGAGTTTCAGGGACACACGGGGCAGAGGGGTGCACTGGATGGTCCCAGGGTCCTGTGTGTGGGCCATGAGATGGGTAATCTCTGATGTCCCCCAGCCCCTGTGTCTGAGAGGAGCTGGGCTGGGGCTGGTGCCGTGCTGGGGGTGCAGCAGGTGCTCAGCCCTGGATGCAGAGCTTCACCTGGAGCCGGCTCTTGGCTGTGCCTGCTCCCTGGGTCCCTCTGCGGGGGAGTTGAGCAAGAGCAGAGAACATCCTCCAGAGCAGCCATGAGCTCAGCACTCCGCTTCAAGGGGAGCCAGGAAACACTCTACACCCCCAGCCAGCCCTCCCAGCCAAGGGCTGCCTGTCCTGGCCAAGCGCTGCCTGTCCCAGCCCATGTCCTGGCTCCGGCTTTGTCTGTACTTCGCAGGGCTGTTTGCTCCCTGTTCCTGGGGCAGCTGCGCTGCTGAGCCCGTAGGAGCCTCCCCAGAGCCCCTTGGCCCCCCAGCCCCGTTGTGGATCCACATTCCAGGGGGGCCCTTTGCCTCGCAGAGAGGGAGTTTGCTTCCTTGGGGTCCCTTTCGCAGCTGTCTTTCCCCCCCCGCTGGGGGTTTGGCAGGGTTTCCCCACAGGTGCTCAGCTTAGAGCCCCCATGTCCTTCCCTAACCTCTGGCTCCACCCCGCAGAGTGGGGTCTCTGTGAGCCCCGGCGAGGTGCCAGGGGGCCTGGCCAATGTTTCTGACAATCCTATGGGCTGTAGGATCTGCTTCCCAATCCCTGCATCCCCATCCTGACATGCTCCAGCTCCCACCCACCTCCCTGCCGCATCGCTGGCTCCAAAAGGCCGGTTTTTCCTCCCTCCCTCCCAGAAGTTGAACGCTGGAGGAGCAGGTCCGCAGCTGCGGACGGCTGGGCGTTCCCTGACCGGGGTCCCTGCTCTGTCCCCGCCGCGTGTGGCCCCTTCCACGCCGTGTCCCTCCCTAGTGCGGGGCCAGTGCCCAGCGGGGGCTGCGGGAAGGACTGGGACAAGGACAGAAAGGGTGTCCCTGGCACCCCAGGGCCTTCCCCACGATGCCACCCCACGGAGGGGTGTTTGTGGGTCTCTGGCTGCTGCTGGCCCCCAGTCTCTCCGAGGACCCCCCCAGCACAGGGTGGGCCACTCTTGCCTTTGTCTTCGATGTCACTGGCTCCATGTACGACGACCTGGTGCAGGTGATGGATGGAGCCTCCCGCATCCTGGAGCGGACGCTCAGCAGGAGCACGAAGCCCATCAGCAACTATGCTCTGGTCCCCTTCCATGACCCAGGTATGTCTGGGACAGGGTGAGGACACGTGTCCTGCCAGGGACGGGGCTATGGGGAGTTGGTGTGCGGTTTTGGCTGGTTTTGGGGCTGAAGTGTGCACTTCCCAAGTGCCTGCACGATCCCTTCTTCTGGTTTTTAATGCCCTGGTGACTGCTGTGATGAGGATGGCAGCATAAGATGAGCTGCAGGTCGAGGACATGGAACTGGGCTGGGGCTCCTGTCCACAAGCCACCCTGTGGGCACAGGGTGAGCTCTTTCCACTGTATTAAACCCAGGGATGCTGGCACCCAGTGGTGGGTGGCTCTTCTACTTCCATCCTGTTCCAATCTCTCCATGGTGGGAGTATTTTTGTAGAAGTCCATAATGTGCTTCCAGGTCATGCAAATAAAAGCACCACTCCCTAAGAAGTTTTGGTAATTCACCACCACATCAGAATCATTTCTTTCTGTCCCTATCTCTGTTTTGGGCTTTTTGTGCGCAGCCATTAAAAAGCAGCTGTTCCCCAAAAGAGCCCCAACCTCCTACCAGGAGAGCAGGACCCAGACTTCATTTTCAGCAGAAACACTGAGATGAATGAAAACCACTGGAGCCAGACAGGGGAGGAGGGAGAGAGCCAGTGAATGGGTTTCTGTATTGCTTTGCTGGGATCCTTTCCCAGCAGAAAAGGGTGCTGGGTTTGCAGCTCACCCTTGCTGGGAATACCTGATGTATTGGGAGAAATTCCTGGGCATGGGAATGGTCTGCACAAATGGTCACAGTATGGGCACGTGGCTAGTCTGCCCAATTCCATTTCTCACCTGGTGCCAAGCCAGGGTAGATGCTGAATCTTGAGTCTCACACGTGTTTGAACCAGAGTGGGTGCTTGGGAGCACTGGCAGTACAGGTAGCACTGCAGGAGGCTGATGCTGAGGTGATGGTGTTGGTGTCCTTGCAGAGGTGGGCCCTGCCACCCTCACCACGGACCCCCAGCTCTTCCAGCAGCGCCTGCGGGAGCTCCATGTCCAGGTAGGCATCCTCAGCCCCAAGGTGCTGTGCCAGGCCTGGCTCAGTGCCTGGCACGTGGCACTTGGTGGGAACCGTAACACTGCGTGGTTCCAGGAGCAATTTCTGCATTGCCTGGGGAGCATGGTGGGGGCTCAGGGCTGAGCCAGGCAGGCTGGGGGCTGCTCACACTGGGGTGGAAGTGGAAAGTATGGGTAATGCTGGTGTTGTACCCCAGGGTCCTGCAACAGGGCAGAGCATTCCCAGTTCACAGCTCTTGTCCCAAAGGGAGATTGTCTTCCCAGGAGAGTGTGAACAGACTCTCTGTGGAACCAGAAATCTCTTCTTCTAGAAGTGCTCCTTGAAAAATGATTTTTAAAATCTTTTTTTAAAATGAATTTATCTGTTTTCTGCCAGATGAAAATGCTCCCTGGGAGTTTAATCCTGCTTTATCCATCCCCATTCCTGCCCTGCCTCCTGTGCATTGCTAAATCCCTGTAGCGTTTCCCTTCGGATGCAGCTGTTTTGGCAGGAGGTGTAACGCTGAGGCTGCAAATGGTTTCCCAGCCCTTTGGGGTGCCAAGCCCTGGGGAAGTGGGAGCTGGTCCGCACTGTGCCCCTGTTCTTCCCTGGGGTGGCTGATTCTGCTGCTGGGGTGGGCACGAATGTTCCTGCTAAAGGTATTTGTAGGGAAACAGTGGCTTCTGTGGGCCTGGATCCCCAGATTGGTGGTTTAATGACCAGTGATGGTGAGAGAGGGATGGGTCTGTGTAATCCTGTGTCCCTGCAGTGCTGTCATGCTGCTTTGGGCTGACTCCAGCAAACTGGTGTAGTTCCTTCCCATGAGCATACCCTGGATGGGATCCTACCAGGAGCCCAGCAGGGAAGGACTGAGCACTGGGTGGCTTGGTGCCTGTGCCACATCCCTTGTGTGCCACAGGGCGGAGGGGACTGCCCGGAGATGAGCGTGGGAGCCATCAGGCTGGCTGTGGAGATCTCACATCCCGGCTCCTTCGTCTATGTCTTCTCTGATGCTCGGGCCAAGGACTATGAGGAGCAGGAGGAGCTGCTGCGACTGCTGCAGCACAAGCAGACCCAGGTGAGAGGTGCTGCCCACTGGCCTTGTGCAACAGTTGGCCTGGAGGGGCACTGCAGCTGCACATCAGTGAAGCACAGCGATGACCCCCCGGTGCCTCCTGGTAGTGGCAGGGATTGTGCATCCCTTGTGTGACTCGAGGTACTGGGATGCTGGTGGATGCTGGCTGTGTCCCCTCCCTGGGCTGGACAGGCACTTGGTGGCTATGTGGGATGCCATGGGGGCTGTTGCTGTGGCAGGTGGTGTTTGTGCTGACGGGGGACTGTGGGGACAGGAGCCACCCCGGCTACCGTGTGTACGAGCGCATCGCTGCCACCAGCTCTGGGCAGATCTTCCACCTGGACAAGCAGCAGGTGACAGAGGTGAGTGAGGACCTCCTTGCTCCCACATGGAGTGGCTGAGGGGTGTGTGGTCCAGCCCAGTTAGCTGAGCTCTTCTGTTCTCCCTCTGGGGAATCCTTGTGCCCAAGGCACCTCCAGTTTGCTCTGGGAGCCCCACTTTAGCCTGAAGCTGGAGCAGGGGCTGAAGAAGGCTGCCTGTGGAATCCTTGGGATGAACTGACCTTCCTGCCCCTGAGGAGTGGAAGTGTCTGCTGAAGCTGGGACACTGCTGTCACTCTCAGCATCCTGGGTATCGTGTGGGGGCCCTGATCACAGGGAGAGGAGCCTCTCTGCCTGTTCTTGTCCTTGGAGCTCTTGACTGGCATGAAATCTTGGAGACTTAAGGGAGATCAAAGTGCTTTTCTGCTCATTCCTGGGCAGCATCTCCCAGCAGCACCTCTGCCCAGACTCCAGCAGTTGTGTTTTGAGGGTTTCTATCCCTGCAAGTGAGCTTGTGGTTAATAACACGCTACTCCAAGAAGGTGTGCAGGATCCTCCTGGCAATAACAACTAAACTAAATTACACAGTTCCTTTTGGACCTGCTTAAGGGGCTTAGCCAGGGCCATCATCTTCTGCCTATCTATCCCTGAGCCCCTTCATGCTGGCACCTGATGGACCTTGCTGGGGCTGGTCCTTTACTTGGGTGTTGCTTTGCAGCTGTGCCTGAGATTTTGACACAGTGCAACACAGCCCCAGTGTGTCCCAATGTGGCCCAAAATGGCCATGCCTGTTGGTGAGGGGAGATCCAGGTTAATCCTCCACACACCTCCAGGTGCTGAAGTGGGTGGAAGAGGCCATACAGGCTTCCAAGGTCCACCTGTTGTCCACGGACCATGAGGACGGTGGAGAGCACACGTGGCCGGTCCCTTTTGATTCCAGCCTGAGGGAGGTCACCATATCCCTGAGTGGCCCTGCCCCAGGGATCAGGGTCCAGGATCCAGCAGGTAGGAACACAAGGGAAAGGGATGGCAGGGGGTGATGCTTTGCTTCTCAGAGAGACCTCAGGTCAGAACAAGCAGGAAAAGGGGTGCACCAAACCCTGCCCTGAAAACTCAAATAAAAAGTGATGAACTACATAGCCCTCAGTAAACAATAAGTGCATCTCCCTGCTCCCTTCCTGGCATGGCTTTTCCTCTGGCTTTAGGGTGATTTTCCCTGCTGTCCTGGCTGTGAGCTATGATGGGCTCTGCATTACCCTGAGCCCCTAGGGAGAGGCCTCCTTGCTGCTGCAGGACCAGCAGATGGACCTGGGTTACCCAACCCAGAGGTTCACTTATTGTTGCAGGAAAGATTCTGGAGAAAGGCCGAGGTCTGAAGGAACTTCTCAGCATCCCCAACTCAGCCCTGGTGGTGGCTGTGGAGCCCTATGAGCCAGGGACGTGGTTGGTCACGGTAGGCTGGTGGCAGACCCTGCACATCTTCTGCCTTTCCCTGATGGATATTTAGCTGGCCAGACTTTGCCAGGTGTCAGCTTTCCCCATCCATCTCTAGGCAGGCAGAGGATGTGTGAGCAAGCTGGAAGGGGCCAGCTGCCACCTCTTCCCTTCCCATCACATCTCCTTTCCCCTGCCCTCAGCACATGCCTCTCAATCTGCTTCCAGACCCGGAGCAGTGGCCGCCACTCACTGAGGATCACAGGCATCAGCAATGTTAATTTTCAAGCCAGCTTCTCCACCCAGCCTGAATTTGATGCCAGCCAGCTCAGAGAGCAGCCAGTGCAGGGTGAGGCTGGTGCTGCCCAGGAGGCTGGATGCTGTACCTGGGCATCTTGCAGCCAGGAATGTGGTTGTTTGTTTTTTCTCTCCCCACTTTCCAGGTCTGCCCATCTCTGTAGTGGTGAACTGCACCGGTCTGAGGCCACCGGGGCGCTTGCAGGAGATTGAGCTCTTCAACACCTCTGGCCATGTCCTGCTCTCACTGCCTGTATGGCCGCTCTCCAACTCCTCCTCTGGGCAGCTCTGGGTGGGTTCACTGCTTCGTGTCCCTCCAGGTGACTTTCTGCTGAAGGTGAAGGGTGAAGATGCCCAGGGCCACCCCCTGCACCGCCTCTCTGGGGTCACCTACACCAGTGTGGTCCCTGGTGAGTGGAACCCACACTCCCCATGGGTGCTGAGTGGGGGCTAGAGGCTCCAGCACTGCCTCTGCTTTAGTTTCTCCAAACCCATTTTTCATTCTACTTCCCAGTGCAGTTCCCAGTGAGCTCCTGAAGGGTGTTATGCATGTCCCCTAATACTTCCAGGTCTGCCCAAAGTGAACATCTCCAACAAGATCCAGGCTTATAGCCGTGACCCACAGCTGATCTCCTGCTCTGCACAGAGTGAGGTCCCTTTCCGCCTGCAGCTCAGCCGAGGCAGGGTGAAGCTCAGGGAAGAGCAGATCTTCAGGTGAGCCTCTGGTATGGCCCAGCGAGCTCCATGAGGGACCCAAGGGGGATGCTGTGTGCTGGCTGGGTGCCTGCAAGCTCTGAGCATCCCAAACCAAAAATCCCAAGGGCCATGTCTGCAGGCAGTGTGGATGCACCCCTTTGCCTGAGTCAGATGGAAAGAAGTCTCATGGATTAGGATTAGGGTGGTGGCATAACAGTCCCAAGGTGGGGGTGACCCACCTTTTCATCTCTCCCTTTTTGTAGGAGTTCAGGGAACATCAGCTGGTTGATCCCTGCAGTGTCCAAGAGCGATGAAGGGTTTTATGAGTGCACAGCCACGAGCAAGGTCGGGGTGACATGGGCTCGTGCCTACATCTCTGTGTCAGGTGGGGGCTGCTTGTGCCAAGCCTTGATGCCCTCTCTGTGTCTGTGGCTGGGCACAGGCTCGTTTCACTCTGGTGTCCTGTGTTTGCAGAGCCACCACCACGCGTCGTAGCCCCGGGAAACATCACAGCTTCACCAGGCCAAGACGTGGTCATGTCCTGCCTGGTCCTGGGGGATGTGCCCTACAACCTGACATGGAGCTGGGATGGGAAGTCGGCACAGCCAGGGGATGGCCGGACCCGGCTGCTGCAGAACCGCTCGCTGGAGATCAGCCGAGTCCGGCCGGGCGATGGGGGCCTGTACGAGTGTGTGGCACGCAATGCCCATGGCACTGCCACTGCCTCCCTCTGGCTCTTTGTTCAAGGTAAGCTTTGCCCCCTGTGGGACCATGGCCCCATGGAGGGGTGGTGATTGGCACCCAGGGGCTGAGCCCTGCTCCAACCCTGTGCAGAAGCACCGTGGGTGAAGGTGGACCCCAGTCCCCAGCGATTCAGCAGGGGCCAGGAGCTGCGGCTGAACTGCACGGCCAGGGGCCACCCCTTGCCCCACACCACCTGGAAGCGCTGGGGCTGGGCACTGGAGCAGGATGAGAGGTAACATTTGGAGATCTGTGTGCCCGCATCCTCCCTGTGCCATGGGGATGGTACTCCCCTTGCAGGGATGTACGGGCTGACGGAAGAGTGGCTTGGAGCTGCCATAGCTCTGGAAAGAGGGAGGCATTGCAGTATCCCAGCCTTTGTACCTGCAATGCTTGGCACGCTGCTGGCCTTAATTTCATGGATTTATTTTTAAGCTGTCCTGCCTTATCCAGGTCACCGTCCCCACCGAGGGTACTCTGGGTGCTTTGCACACCTGGTGTGTGCTCAGGTCTCAAAATACTCCTTGTACTTCCCCTTAATTTCTTGTGCTTTTTGCCTTCTACCTCCTGCCTGTGCCAAGCTGTGAGTGCTGGGGTGGATATTTGGGGAAGGCTTTTTGACTTGGGAGATGAAAAGGCACAATTCTCAGTGCTTTTCCCTAGTTCAATGCAAAGTCCTTCCCTCCAGCAGCTGACAGAGCTGGCTCTAAGTGCTGACCCACATCCATCACATGCCCAGCACTCGCCACATGTGCAGGATGGCCTGAAGCCCACTCATTTATATCAACACATTTTCCATCATCTCTGCTTTCACAGGGCTCATTTCTCCCTCTCTCTCCCCATTTGCCACAGGGTTTTTAGGGATGCTGAAGGTACCCTGCACATCAGGGCTGCTGTCCCAGAGGATGCAGGGAATTACAGCTGCTATGCCAGCAGTGCACTGGGCTGGGATGAGCAAGTCATCACTCTGGAGTTCACCGGTACCTATTCCCTGCTGGCCAGCAGCTCACCTGGAGTGGGGCTGTGTGGGATGGAGGGTGTTGGGGGGCAGGTCCCAGGGCTCCCTGGTCCCCTCCGGGTGAATGGCATGGCTGTTGGAAACCAAAGCTGTCTCTCCTCATGGCACAGAGCCTCCTGCCGTCCTCGCGGTAACACCCAGCCTGAAGGTGCTGGTGGGAGAAGATGTGACCCTGGAGTGCTGGGTTTCGGGGACACCCCCACCTCATATTGTGTGGTACAAAGGTGAGATTGAGAGGACCTGGGGAGCAGATCCCCTCCATGCGCTGGAGTCCCTCTGCTGCCATGCAGGGACATCGCACGCGGGATCCACTGGCCCGACAGTGGGAGCGACCCACAGAGGCACTCGAGGTGCTGATGTGGGGGCCTCGGGGCAGGCGAGCAGGAGATGGCCACGTTCCCACCCGGCACCCAGCGTGCCGTCCTGAGGCTGCAGGAAGTGCGGGAGGAGGATGCGGGGCAGTTCGGCTGCGAGGCTCTCAGCGAGGCCGGAGTCGCTTTCGACAGCACCATGCTGGACGTGGGGTGTAAGTCCCTGCCCTCCTGTTGGGCTCAGCTCCTACTTGCTGCTTTCCAAGCCTCCTTTTGCCCCCACCTTCAGGGCTTCCCAGTGCGGGGGTGCTGGTGCTTGGTACAAGCAGGCAGAAGCCTGACAGGATTTTTAGAAGTTGGGAGGATGGAAAAATTTCATCAAGTGGCAGAAGCCAGTGCAGTTGTTACTGTATGGGGACATGATGGGCTGGGATCCAGCTAGGGATGAAAACTGCAATCAGTGGGGTTAGGCAGAGGTGGGGTCTGACTTCGGTGTGTCTGGAATTCCAGGTATCTTGACTGTTGCTCAGGGCTTTCCACCAAAAGCAGAAGAGGTGGAAGAGCATGAGGAGGAGGAGGGAAGACTCTGAGCTGGGGGCAGTAGGGCTTGAAGCAGTTAAAGATGGAAAAGTGCAAGAGGTTTTGCTGAGCTGAGGGATGCTGAGTGCAACTGGAAGGGACAGAAACTGCAAGGGCACTGACAGCTTTGGAAAAGCCCCAAATGCTCTGAGTCAGTTTTGTAACTTGTCAGGGCACCTGGCTCATAGGTTTTGCAGCCCTGTCCCTTCTCCAGGCTTGGCTGTGCACAGAGTGGGAAGCTGGGATTCCAGACCTGCCTGAGCCCCTTTTCCTCTGCTCTCTCCTCCAGCTGCCCCTCACTTTCCTGAGCCCCTGGGTGACATGGAGGTGATGGCTGGGGAGAGTGTGAGGCTGCTGTGCCGCGTTGAGGGATCTCCCCCACCACAGGTCACCTGGTCCCGGCAGGATGGGAAGCCTGTGGTGGGCTGGCAGGGACCATGGGATGATTCCAGCCAGCTGGAGGCTGCCCAGCTCCTCATCAACAGTAAGAGCCATGTGCATGTATTTTTCTGTATTTTTAACTTGTGAAATCTTAGCTGTGCTGCATCAGGCTACAAACCTCCAGTGCGGCAAGGTCTGTTCCCCGCTGGAGATGGTGGGAGGGAAAGGGAGGGTGGGGTCACCCATCCTGGAGCTTCCTCAGGGTTCTCCAGCTCCACTAGGCTCAGGCTTCTCCCCACCATGCCCCAGGTGCCTCACTGGATGACCAAGCCATCTACATCTGTGAAGCCCAGAATGAGTTTGGGAAAATCCAAGCGGAGGTCAAGCTCACAGTCACTGGACACGGTTTGCTTTTCCATGCTTTGGTGTATTGATCCTGTCTGTGCCAATGGTGAGCGAGTGGCAGACCTGAGCAGCCACATCTGCTCCTGAGCTGGCTGTGGGGAATGCTCAGCAAACCCCAGGACAGCGTTTGGCTAATGCCCTTCCACCTTTTTGGCTCAATACGCTGACATGCACTTGAACCCAAACTGCAGCAAATATCCTCAGGTTCTTGGGGGAGCTAAATGCTGGAGCCACCTTGTACAGAGCCAGGATCTGGACCTTGGCAAAAAGGTGATCCAGATCCATTCTTCTAAGTGTTCCTGGCCAGTTTATCACTAATTAATTTTGTTTCTTTTTCAAGCAGCCCCAGAAATAGCTCTTGCATCTCCTGTGGTCCATGCGCTCCCAGGCCAGCCTGTGTCACTGCCCTGTGTTATCCTGGCTGGGAGGCCATTCCCAACCCGCCATTGGCTGAAGGATGGGCAGATGGTGAGGCTTCCATGTCTGCTGGGATGGTGGGTGGACTTCTCTGCAAGATGGGTGTCACCACCTCCCAGGCCAAAGCTGCTGCTGAAAGATGCCAAGGGGAGCATTTATGTTGGGAGGGTAATGTGGGTTTTTCACCACATCAGAATGTTCTGTTGCTCGAGGATCAGTTTCTAGATGTGCCCCAAACACACAGCAGTAAGGTGATGCTTTATCCCTCTGCCTGTCCTGCTTTTTCTCTCTATTTATGTCCAGGTGGTCCCAGGTGACCACTACTCCATCCGGGCTGACGGGAGCTTGCACATGGACCAGGCATCTCAGGGGGATGCAGGGATGTACACTTGTGAGGTGACCAACACCCTTGGCTCACACAAGCAGGACGTGTCCCTCATCATTCACGGTGAGTGACAGGGTGCTGGATGTCACCATGCCATGGTGACCAGGGGCAGATGCTCCCTGTGCTCCATTAGCAGCTAAGCACTACTCTCTGTGGAGACCTGGCCCTGGCCATGCAGAATGAGGTGCTTCTCTTCCTTCCCAGTTCCTCCCAGCATTGAGCTTGGCCCTGTCCTTGTTGCTGCCACTGAGGGAGAGGCTGTCACCCTGTCGTGCAATGCTACCGGTGTGCCTCCCCCTACAGTCACCTGGGCAAAGGTAGGTGATAGGGACAGGCAGGCTGCTGTCTCCCCATCAGCCAGCTTTGGGTCACCCTCAGCTGCTGGGTGATGTGTTTGGAGGCAGTGTAGCTCTCTAGTGTGGCTGTGGCTGCCTGGGGAGGTGGCACCAAGTGCCATGGGAGGCTGGGACCAGGACATGGCTTGCTCTGATGGGTCCAGAGCCCTTTCCTCACCCTTGGGGTGCTCAGCTCATGGGAGTCTCTACTGTCTTCCTTTTCCCCTTCCCTTCCCTTTGCAGGGCACAGAGCCCATTTTGCTGAGTCCACGATACCACCTTGGCCCTGATGGGACCCTCCTGATCCCTTCATCTTCCCCTGGGGATGCTGGGACCTACTTCTGCACAGCTACCAACACAGCAGGTTTTTCCAGCCAGGAGGTGCAGCTCTCCATCAGCAGTGAGTGCCCAGGACTGCTCCAGAGGGGCCTGGGTTGGGACAGCATGACCTGGGAACACCCATGGCTTTGGAGCACCTATCCAGGTTCCAGATGGGTTTGCAGGGTGGGAAGGGAAGTGATGAGGGCTGTGGGGCACCTGAAGTGTCCCTGCACCAGCTGTGCTCTCTCTCCAACCAGCAAAGCCCAGGATCAGCATGAATGGATCGCAGGCATTGGACCCTGTAACCATCCTGGCAGTGCTTGGGCAGGAGACCACCCTGCCCTGTGAGGTTCAAGGCTATCCCCCTCCCCTGGTGGTGTGGAGCCGACAGTCCCAGCCGCTGCCTCTTGTCACCACGAGGTAAAGAGGGTTGTGGGTGCTGGGGCCATGGTCTCCACAGATTTTGACTCTTCACAGTGATGTCAGGTCCATGAAGGGACTCAGCTGTTTGGCAGGGAGATGTGAAGGGAATCCCTGGCATCAAGTGCCCCATGTTCAATGCAGGAGCTCAGGCGGATGAGCAGTACAGCATTAGCTCTGCTCTTCTTAAAGAGCACCAGGCTTTTTTTCCATCATCCGGGTGTGATCTAGGTGTGTTCTAGGTATGCTTTAGACATGCTCCAGGTGTGTTCCAGGCTGAGTTACACGGTGGTGCTGATGGCAAGGCCACTGTGCCCCAGTGCTGTGACCCCAGTAGTGGCTTTGTATGCACTGGAATGTGGGTTTTGAGGCCAGTTCCGTTCCAGTGGCTTCTAGAGGGAAAAATGGACTTCTTGATGATGTTGAGGCCAATGGTAGCCATAGGACAGTCATTTAATGTGATTTTTATGGGAGAAGATAACCTGGTGAATGGTTGAATGGATATGTGTTTGTCCACTGTCTTGGTCTTCCAATGCTTTCTCAATGCATTAGCACCATGCTGGAAGGGGCTCCCTAAACTCATGGGCATGGGTCTTGGGGTTCAGCCCTTTTTCCCCTGTACCTGAGAATTGCTGTGGGTTGGGGAAGCAGGAAGGCATCTAGGTTTTGCTCTTCTTGGGGGACTGTGTTGCCTTGTTGATGTTTTTCATGTCTGGTTTCCCCTGAGTCCTCCTGCTTGCCCTGTGCTGCTCCCCACATCTCAGCTGGCTTGTTCTCACGTGGCGGGTGATTTATGGGAGCACGCGAGGAGGAATCTGCAGCCGTGGGCTGAGATGATGTTATGTCTGTGGAGCACAGACGGGGCTGGGAGCAGAGCATGGCCAGCTCCAGCTGCAGGGGCCGTGATCTGTGGGGATCCCCGTTCCCTTTTATCCCCCTGGGCTCATGCACTGCCTCGTGCTGAGCTCATGCAGGGGCTGCCACCACGGGCAGCTCTGCGACCCTCCTTGCATGGGACGTGGCCCTGGGGACTTTCATTTGGCTGTCTCAAGGTGACCGTGAGGTCTCAGCCCTTTGCTCTTGCCCAGGGGTATGTGATGGATGACATGGCTGTTCCTCCCATCCATCTTTTCTGTTCCCTCTCCCCTAAGCTACAGTGTCCTCCCTTCGGGGTCCCTCCGGCTGGCCAAGCCCCAGGTGACAGACTCTGGCCTCTACACCTGCACAGCCACGAACATAGCAGGGAACACCTCGCTCAGCTATAACCTGCATGTACAAGGTACGCATCCCTGCTTAAAATACTCCTTCCAAAGGCTTATTGTACCACTGGGATCCTGCACCCTCCAAGCCCTTGGCTGCTCCCACATCCTCAGTGTCTGAGGTGGTCCCAGCCTGAGGTCCCATTTCCCCCCAGCTCCCCCTCAGCTGTGGATTGGTGATGGGGAAGGTCACCTGACAGCTGTTGCCAACACCTCCCTGAGGATTCACTGTCATGCCATGGGCATCCCTCCACCCCAGATCCAGTGAGTACTGCAGAGAGGTGGATCCTGTCTGTCATCCCAGGATGTGTGATAGCGACCCCTCTCTTGGGGTGTCCCTTAGGATGGGAGGCATCCATTCCTTTTTGCCTCTGGTATCCTCTTCCCAACCATCTGGGCACTGCCAGCCTAATTCCAGGTGACAAGAAGACAGTCCTTGCTGCCAGAACTCCACATTTCACCCCTTTGGTGTGCAGAGATGGGGGGTGGGTGGTGACAGGCCAGACCAAGGACTTGCTGCCTGTCCCCTTCCTTGCAGGTGGCTGAAGGATGGGCATCCTCTGGGCGAGTGGGATGATGCAGTGGTGTCCGAGGATGGTGGGACTCTGCTTATCACCCATGTGGGACTTGGTCATGAAGGGCTCTACATCTGCCAGGGCAGCAACTGGGCAGGGGTGGCCCAGGCAGAGGTGCAGGTTTTGGTGCATGGTGAGCACAGCACTCGGGGCAAGACCCAAAACTTGGGACTATGGGGCTGCTGTGCTGTCACCTGGCAAGCTCACAGGGCTGGGGGGACCAAAGGGGATGGCTTGGGAAAGGTGTTGCCCTGTTGATCTGTTTTCCAGTGCCCTCCACCACCCTGGGTGAAGAGGAGAATGTCACTGTCATTGTCAACCAGCCAGTGACCCTGGAGTGTCCAACCCCCAGGATCCCCACTCAGGGGTCCCGCTGGCTGAAGGACGGGAGCTTGCTCACACCAAAGCCAGGTGTGCAGCTGTCTACAGAGGGGACTGTGCTCCAGGTGATGTTTTGGAATATTGCAGGGGAGGGCAGAGGAAATGGGGCTGGGAAGACTTCTGTCTCCTCTTCCTCACCCCTGAGAGAGAGTGAGTGCAGAGAGAAGGGGTATCCCAGCCCATGACTCAGCACCATTCCCACCCTGATTCCATCCCCATGCCTTCTGCTGGCACAAAATCCTGCCATGGAGAGGCCGTGTGGGCCCAGCTCTGCTGCAGAGCAGCTTAGTGTCCCTGCTTGTCTGGGCAGATTGGGCGAGCCACCGTGCAGGATGTGGGCAGGTACACGTGCCAGGTGCCCGGCCACCCTGAGAGACACTACAACCTCCACGTGTGGGGTAAGGGCCACTGCAGCTGAAACAGCCTATCAGGGGCAAATATATGTATGTGTGTGTATATACATAGATAGACTGTATGTTACTCCACTTTTATATTTAAAATATGTACCTGGGGTAGCTGACTGGTTTGGAAAACACCACACCAAAATATTAACACAGTGGTCCCTGTGGGTATCCTTCCTCTTCTCTCCCCTTGCCCAAGTCGGGGAGATGCCAGTGGTGGCTCCAGGACTGCTGCCACAATGGCCACTGGCCACTTTTTCTCACTTGATCTGAGCATCTTTGCAGCCTCCCAGACCACTCAGCACGTCCACAGTGCCAGGGGCTCAGCCAGGATCTGGCTTTTCTCAGGGATGCTCTAGGCCAGTTGGTGGAAGTCCTGAGGGCAGGTAGCCAGGGAGTGGAGAAAATCCAGTTCTCCTGGTCTGGTCTTGTTCCTGCAACCCCTTCCCAGGGAAATGTTTGCATGTCTGCTGTCCTGGCTCGGGTGGGTTGTTTGGGTTCTGCTGGTTTTGTTTTTCAGGGGTTTCTGGGTGTTGGGGTTTTTCTTCTACAAATTGATATCCCTCATGGGAAGGAGTTGCTGTTTTCCAGCCAGCTGTATTTATGAGCAACAGAGAACAGCATCTGATAATGGAAAGAGTTGGGTAACCTTCCCAGTGAGCAGGGCTACTTAATAAGACTGTGTCTGGCCAACTTGACCTTGGCCTACTTGTGTGCCTGGTGTGGGACACTTAGTCATCCTCTGCTGTGGGCCACGTGCAATTAAAAGCATCTCCCACTTGGCTGGAGAGACAAGATTATTGTTTCCACATGGAGCCAGGGTAGGGGAGTCCTGCTGGTTTTTGTGTGGCACCCAGAAAAGCTGCAGGTGGTGTGCATCCAGCAGGATGGAGCTCCAGTGAGGAGCTGCCCTTCTCTTATCTGGTTTCATCGATGACCTGCTGCTCTCACCCCTGCAGTGCCTCCATCCTTCTCCTCAGCAGAGCCCGAGGCTGTGTCCGTCCTGGAGGGAGAGTCTGTCAGGCTGGCCTGCGAGTGCCATGGGATCCCCCTCCCCACCCTGAGCTGGCAGAAGGATGGTAGGGCCCTGCTCCTCAGCCCTCTCACATGTGTTGACCCAGATGTTGGTCTCTTTGGAGCAAGGAACGCTTTTGTTGAGCAGTATCCCACTTCTGCGTGGGAACTGGTCCTGCTGGGAGCCTGAGAGGAGGCTGTTGTCCCCTTTCCTGGGCAGGTGAGCCCCTCTCCACCCAGCCTGGGAGCCCAAAGCTGGTGTCCATGGGAGGGAGCACGGTGTACATGGAGAAGGTACAGCTGGTGGACAAGGGGACGTACACCTGTGAGTGCAGGAATGCCGTGGGCAGCAGCAGCAAGGAGCATCACCTGGAGGTGCACGGTGAGCCGGGGGGCCCAGAGAAAAAGAGGACTCATGGAGGTGGCTGAAGGTGTTGTCACCTCTCTCAGTCCAAGGTCCAGCTGACCCAAAAGCCATTGTCTCATGCATTTTGGAAGAGATGCTGCTACCTGGGCTGGCTTTGCCCCTCCACTTGTGCATGGCCGAGGGAGTTGCTACAGCATCATCTCCACCCTGTGTCCCTCTGCCCACAGCACTGCCGAGAGTCCAGGGCAGCAGCAACACCTCAAGGAAGGTCTCTGTCATCGAGGGTGGCCAGACGGTTCTGGAGTGCGAGGCCATGGGGACGCCACCCCTCTCAGTGATGTGGGTGAAGGATGGGCAGCCCTTGGCTGGCAGGGACAGGCTCCTGCTCACGGAGCAAGGGAGGCGGCTGCACATCCCCAGGGCAGAGGTGGCCCACGCAGGACACTACACTTGTCTGGCGGCCAACACAGAGGGGCAGGATCAGAGGGAGTTTGATGTTGTGGTGCATGGTAAGGATGTGGAATCGGCTGCTGGCTGGGGGGGTCTGGATGCAGGCAAGATCAGGAGGGTGGTGATGTCTCACATGGAGCAACCTGATGTGGAGTAGATCTTGCACAACCAAGCATGAAGAAGGTCTTGGTTCTTGGCTCAGCAGGATTATGCTCCAGGATTAGCCGTAGAACTGACTCCATTAGGCAACACAGCAGATCATCTCACACTCTATAAAGTCCTACCCAAGGACTTGGGGAAACCTCATGAGCTGAAGTTGAGCTATAAAAGGCCTGAGGTGGCTCAGGGTGTGTTGCCAGCTTGGTGTCACACTTGATGTGCAGGTAAGTGGCACATACTTGCTGTGGGTCAACAGTCCCATGACACCTTCAAAGCTGACAACTGCAGGTGACGCTAATGGTCCTTCTGGGTTTATGTCCTCAAACTCTACAAAGCAGAAAGGTGGGAAAAAGCCAGGTTCACCCAGTTTTCCCCCTTTGCTTTGCTCCTTTGATGTCTTGTGTGCTTTGCAAATGGATGTTCATCTTTTCTGCATCCTCAGTTCCTCCTGAGTTCATTCAAGGATCAGGACTGACAACCAATGTCACCATCTCGCTGCAAGAATCCCTGACATTGACTTGTGAGGCCACTGGTGTCCCCCAGCCCACAATCACCTGGTTCTGGGATGGCTCTCCTGTCACCCCCAGCGAGCACATGCACGTGCTTTCAGGTCAGGGATCTGGATTCTGTGAGAGATGAGTGCTTTAGGAACACATTTTCCCCCAACACTGATGAGTTTAAATTTATGATGGAGTTCCAGCCCCACAGAAACACTGCTGGAATTTGTTGGTGCCTGGATCAGGGCCCTGAGACCTCTCTGCTTTGTGCTTTTAGGGGGCTGGCTGCTGAGACTCACTAATGCACAAGCACAGGAGAGGGGCCACTATTCCTGCCTGGCCAGTAACATAGCTGGGGAGGCCAGGAAGCATTTCTACGTGGAGATCCTCGGTAAGGAGCGGTCCTCTGTCTGCTGCAGGATTCCTGGTGGGATTTCAGAGCTCCACCCTTGCAGTAATAGGCATGAGTTAAGACTGAACATGCTGGGAGCTGCAGTGCTTGAGTCTTCTGTGCTTCAGGATGTGAGCTCAGAGGCTCAGTGAAGCTGGCCAGCTGCTGAGGTCCCTGGTGGCTTGTGTTCCTAGTTCCTCCCCACATCGAGAATGCAGGTGAAGAAGAGACATTCAAAGTGCCCGAGGGTCACCCTGTCACCTGGTCCTGCCTGGCTGCAGGTGAGCATTGAGTAGGGAGGGGAGGTGGCATGAGCAGGTGGGAGATGGGGCTCAGGAACTGACCTCAGTCTCCCTTTGGGGTATCGAATAAACGTGACTCCAACTGAAGACACGAGAAATCATCTGAAGAGCTTTTTTGGGACAGTTCCTGGCTTTGCAATTGAGCTGTCCAGGAAGCTCTAGGGTGGAGACACCCACGTGAGGAGCTTGTTCCACAATGTAAGCTCCAATGTTTCCCAAATGGAGCTAAAATTCCTCTAATCTGGTTTCTCCTTTAGTGATGGGAATAATTAATCACCTCCCACTCAGGACAGTTCTCTTTCTTCTTGCTGGCTCATCCAGCTGCCTCTAAAAGCCTGATCCAGATCTTGATAATTTTTATTTGGGCTGATGTCCCTGCTTTCCAGAAAAGCTCCAGTACAATGACCCCGGTCAAGCTGTGCTCACACATGGAAAAAACTTTACATGAAGGTCAAATTCTGCTTTCCACCCTACACAGGAAACCCACAACCAAAGATCACCTGGCTGAAAGACAACCACCCTCTTCCCAGTGGAGACATCTTCTCCATCTCCCCTGATGGCTCTGTGCTCCACATCCCCCAAGCCTCCCTGTCTCATGCTGGCCGCTACTCCTGTGTGGCCTCCAGCTTTGTGGCAAACCAAACCAAGCACTACCTGCTGGATGTTTTGGGTATGTGTGGGTGGAGGCAAAATCTCAAGTGTAAACAGAGTTAGAGGGTTTTAATGCCCTGCCCCAGGTAGGTGGTCAGATCCCTTAATCCTGCAGCCAGCAGTGTGGCATGAGGTCCTGGACCTGTCCCAAAGCTCTTGTGAGACCTCTTGGAGGAACATGAAGTGTCCATCTAATGCAGGATCCATCTCTGATGCTGGCTTGTGGGAAGGGGGAGTGTGGTTTTTGTGTTCCCCATGTTTCTGGAGGGCAGCAGAGTCTGAAGCTGGCACATGCTGGGACCAAGTCCAACTCCCTGAATTTGGATCATGAGTTTGGGGATGAAGTTTGGAAGTTTGGGGATGAACTCCCTGAGTTTGGGGATGAAGCACTGGGATGCCTAAGGGGGTGCTAATGCTGATGTGTCACACAAACATGTCTCTGCAGCCACTCCTACTTTTGCTGGAGATGCCCATGATACTGCTGCAGAAGAAGTTACAGTGATCATCAACAACCCCATCTCCCTGGTCTGTGAGGCTCCACCATACCCATCTCCCAATATCACCTGGCTCAAGGACAAGGTTCCTCTTGAAGCATCTACAAATATCCTCCTGCTCCCTGGTACTGTGCTGGTGTCCACTGGCTCTACATGACTGTGGTAGCCTCTTGCTGCATGCCTGGGTGTGTGGGAGCAGGGCCCTTTTTTTGTTCTGGCTGTGGTCCAGGGTGGTGGGATAGTGAGTCATCATCCTGCAGGATCCAAGGGGCTAAGACCATCAGGTAGATGCTGCTCTTCCATGTGCTGCATCCTCTGGTAATGGTTAGAGCCTTCTCGGTGCTGGTTTTTATAAGCCTGGGAACTGGCATTAGGCCCCCTTCAGCCAGGCTTGTGGGTGATCAGCAGGTCCCTTGAGATGCTTTCAGGTGCTGCATGGGGTTAGACAGCTGTGGCTGTGAGCAGTGACCCTCTCAGGAGACCCCCTTTGCCCAGGTGGTCAAGGGCTGCAGATCCTGAATGCCCAGGAAGAGGATGCGGGCACGTACAGCTGCATCGTGGCCAACGAAGCTGGGGAGGCTGTGAAGAACTACGATGTGAAGGTCCTGGGTATGGGAGCTCTCCATGTCCTTCCTTATTCCTGCAGTGACCTCTCTACTGTAACTGAGCCAGTGCCCCTTCCTTTGCCCTTCCTTTGCCCTTCCTTTGCCCGGTCTCAGTACAGATGCCTGAGAAACACCACTCATTCAGGGTCCATCTTTGGGTGTCAGCAGTGCCTTGAGGTGCTGCCTGTCACTGATTAGGGCAGAGCAAGGACGCTGGAGGCTCTTTTCTCATCCCAGCTCTGTTGTCTTTCCTCACTAGTCCCTCCTTGGATTGCCAGGGATGACCCTTTGGGGGAATTTGCTGTGAAAGAGGTGAAAACCAAGGTCAACAGCACAGTGATGCTGGAGTGTGAGACCTGGGCTGTGCCTGAGCCAACCATCCGGTGGTACAAGGACAAGCAGGTGAGGTCCTAACTGTGACCAGGAAGGAGCTGCTGTTTTGGGAACTGTTTCAGGTGGATGGAGTCAGAAGATACTCTTTATATGGCTGGCTGGGCTGCTCCTGCTCCTGGGTGTGTAATCCTCCTCCTGCCCTTCTGTTTCTTCCCTGCCCTGGTACTGGGGTCTCCATGCAGCTTCTGGAAAGTGCTGGACACCTCCAGATCCTCAGTGAGGGGCAGGTCCTTCAGATCAAACCAGCCAGTGTCTCAGATTCGGGGCACTACACCTGTGTGGCCACCAACCCTGTGGGTGAAGATGACAAGGACTTCATTGTGCATGTCCAAGGTGAGCCCTGGGTGGAGACTGCACCCAGAGCAGTGAGTATCTCAGCAAGAGGAGGGGTCCTTGGTGGGGTTTCATGTAGGAGCAGAGCAGAGTGAGCAGGAAAAAAGTTTATACCTGCTGGAAAACAGCATCTCCTTGGCGCCAGTCAGGCCTGGGCAGATGCTGTGGTTGCACCTGGGGGCGAGTCCCCGTTCCCCACAGCTGATCACAGTCTGTCCCTGCAGTGCCCCCACTCTTCCAGCAGCAAACAAGCCCCAAAGAAGCTCTTGAGATCTTCTACCGTGAGGAGGACCAGGATGGGGAGGTGACAGAGCACCGGCAGGCTGTCCTCGACCAGCCCACCGCACTCTACTGTGACACCAGCGCCATCCCACCCCCCCAGCTCACCTGGTACAAGGATGGAGAGCCCCTCTCCCCTGGCCCAGGGGTGCTGATGCTGTTAGGTAATGGGGCACCTGTGGGGTCACTGGGCTGCATTAGGGGTGCATGGAGAGGTTGGAGGGGACAGCTCAGGGATCTGTCCCTGTCACCTGTGCCAAGGCTGCCCTGTGCTGCAGGGGGCCGGGTGCTGCAGCTGCCAGCGGTGCAGGAAGAGGATGCGGGCAGATACACCTGCGAGGCGGCCAACGCAGCAGGACGAGACCGTCTGCACTACGAGCTGGAGGTGCTGAGTGAGTACAGGGCCAAGGGGATATTGGATGGAGGCACGTGGCAGCCCCGTAACCACCTGCTTCCAGCTGCCCCGACCATCCATGGTGGCACAGAGGACCTGCCTGAGGAGGTGACAGCCACCATCAATGGCACCGTCCACTTCAAGTGTGAAGCTACTGGGCACCCAGAGCCCACAGTGTCCTGGTTCCAGAATGATGACCCCATAGTGGTTGGCCCACGGCACCAGCTCCTGGAGGGTGGCATGGTCCTTCAGGTCAGTGTTACCCTGGGCAGGTGGATGTTCCAAGGAGGGACATGGAATGTGGGGTGCTCTTTCCTCCTCAAGAAGGCTATCCTGGTCTCACCAGGAGCTTGGTTCCCATGGGAGTCCCAACAGCTCCCTGGCTCCAGGCAGCCCTCAGTATGGCTCTGCTCCCCCTTTGCAGGTGGCTGCGGTGGAGGCAGGTGACACTGGCAGATACACATGTGTGGCTGAGAACCCAGCTGGGTCAGCTGAGAAGCACTTTGCCCTTGCTGTGCAGGGTAAGGCATCTCCCCTTTTGTGGGTCACTGATTTACCCTCCTTCTTCTCCTCCACCAGCTGGAGTCTCCCGTGGCTCTGGAACTGGCTGCCTTGCTCCCCCTGTGCTTGTCACGCTCATTCTGAGCAAGGAGGTTGAGGTGCCACATACTCTGAGCAGGCGAGATGCTCAGTGTGTGTTTCCTCCTGGGGAGAGCTCAGCCTCCCTGGTGATGGTTCCCCTTTGGCACTGTCTTTTGGGATGCACTGGAGCAGCAGCTCCCTGGATTGTGGACACAAACCCTGAGAGCATCAATGGCATCGTCAATGGCAGCGTCTCGCTGGTGTGTGATGTCCGATCCCATCCGGCTGCAGAAATCGTCTGGTACAAGGATGGCCACATCCTGCAGCTCAGTGAGGAGGTGATCGTCACGGCAGGTACACTGGGATGAGCAAGGCTGGTAGCCTGTGCCCTGGGGCTTGGCACAGCCTGGGGCTCTAACTTCCCTAAATCCCCCTTTCTGGGTGCTGGGACTCAGGCTGAGACTTTCGGCCATACTATCTGCTAACAATGCGCTGCAGAGTGATATCCTCTGGGCTCCAAAGGCTGCATCCTGAAAACTCTCTGCTACCATCCCCCAGGAGCTCAGTGCCCTTTCTTGTTGTGCACAGTGAGGCCTCAGACTTCAAAGGGAGACTTTGATGGCCAGATTCCTCTTGTATGGAGCTTGGCTGGCTGCTGGAGTCCCAGTCAGCTTGCTGGCATGGTGGCTGTGACCTGGTTCTGCTCTGCTTTCCACTTCTTCCAGGCTCACGAGTGTTGCAGCTCCATCGCCTGCAGCTTTCCAGCTCAGGCACGTACACGTGTGTGGCACTGAACGTGGCTGGCCAGGATGAGAAACGCTTCATCCTCAATGTCCATGGTGAGTGTGAGGGCTTAGGTGGGAGCTCTGCCTCCCAGAGCACACACCAAGGAACCAACAGTGAACCCCAGTCTGTGTGTTCCTGCTCACATTCCTATCCCTGCTCCTCCTTCTCAGAGCCTCCAGGCATCCAAGACCTGCAGCAGGAGACACTTGAAGCTGACATGGGGACCCTTCTTATCCTGACTTGCCAAGTCACCGGTGTGGCAGTGCCCACTGTCACCTGGCTGAAGGATGGGATCCTGCTGGGTATGTGCACAGGGGGACGGTGTCCTGGGCTGCCATCCCCCACCTTGCTGCTGTTCCCCTGTCTCGGTTTCCCAATTCCAATCCTGCTGCAAGAGACCTTCAGGAGCTCACAGGGAGGAGGCAGAGCATGAAGGAGTTGGTGTTTTCCTTTTAAGAGATCTCAGACTAATCCCTGAGGTTTGAAGCAATGTGATGCGGGTATGAAACGTGATAGAGGGATGTGGTGGTGAGCTTTCTAACTACCAGCCCTTGGGGTACCTGCTGGGACAGGGGTTTGCCTCCAAACCAATGGCTCTTTTTTCCTGTGAAGCTCCAGCAGTGCACACTGCAAAGACCCTGCTCTGCTTTAACAGGTGTCCCCAAACCTGGGTCCTGAGGGTGGGAAGTGAGGAGCACAACAATGAGCCCGGGGAGGGCTTGGTGGAGAAGTGCTGCTGAGCCCCTTTCACCCTCTGTCCTTGCAGAGAGCAGCCCAGAGAGGGGTTTGGTGTCTGGGGGGGCCCAGCTCCAGCTCAGCCCCCTCCAGCCCTTCCACCAGGGCCGATACACCTGCCTGGCACGGGGTCCAGAGGCCGAGATACGCAAAGACTTTGTGGTGCTGGTGCGAGGTAGGGCCTCCTCAAGGCAGCTGGGTCTCTGTGAGTCTCCTCTGGAGTGGAGCCTTCCTCCCCCTGCTCTCCCTCAGCATCCCTCTCTTCTCGGTGCAGTGGCTCCCCAGATCACCAGTGTGGGGGTCCCCAGTGAGCACAGTGTGCTGGAGGGCAGTGGGGTGAGGCTGGAGTGCCAGGCACAGGGGCAGCCCACCCCCCAGATCTCCTGGCTGAAGGATGGACGACCCCTGGAACTGCAGTCTCCCTTGCATGCCCGGTGAGTCTGGCTGGGGGGCACCACCCCAGGGGCTGACCATGGCCCAGCCCTGTCCATGCCTCAGTTTCCCTGTGTGCAAAATTGCCATGCAAGGCAGGCTGAGCTCTGCTTCTTCTTCCCATTGCTTGGTCTGGGACATGCTCATGCCAGCTCTTTGCTGACAGAACATCAGCCTAGGTCAAGCCCTGGTGTCCAGGATGGTCAGTGTTACCCTGGCATGGTCACTGTCACCCTGGCAGGGTCCCAGGTGATGCCCTGGCCTTGCAGCATGCCCCAGAACCCACAGCCTGGGCTGCAACCAAGCACAGAGCACCTCTGCCCCATGGGATCCTTAGCGATGGGCACACAGGTCACTGCCTTGTCCTCCCTACCCAGGATGTCCCCAGATGGAAGTTCCCTTCTCCTCGAGAGGCTCCAAGCTGCAGACTCAGGGGCATACACGTGCCTGGCTCGAAACAGCGCGGGCGAAGACACGCGGCTGCACACGCTGAGTGTGCTGGGTGAGCAGGGCTGGGACCTGCGGAGCAGTTCCAGGGCCACCCACCCCTGACAGCCCCATCAGCCACTCTGTCTCCCCGCCCAGTCCCTCCTACCATCGAGAGAGGTGCCGGTGCCTCGGAAGTGGTCCGTGGAGTCCTGTCCGCAGTTGTGACACTGGAGTGCTGGGCACGGGGGTCCCCTCCGCTGCACGTGAGCTGGCTGAAGGATGGGCTGCCCCTACGCCTGTCCCCCCGCGTCACCCTGCTCTCTGCTGGGCATGTCCTCCGGTGAGAAGTGACCCTGGCGTGATGCCCCACAGGCTCTGGGGCTGGTACCCAGGTTTGCAAGTGGGGGTGGCCATGGCTGCACCCCAAGGTGGCTGAGTGTCAGCATGATGACCTTAGAGAGCAGCAGGTCACCCAGAGCTGATGTCTCCTCCTCATCCCTGTGCCCCACTCCATGGGCCAGGATCTTCCAGGCACAAGTCTCTGATGCTGGGCTCTACACCTGTGTCGTCTCCAGCCAGGCAGGGGTGGCTGAACGCAGCTTCGTCCTGCAGATACAGGGTATGGGACAGCTGGAGTTTGGCAAGAGCAGTGGGGAGCCACCCAGACATTGATTTTGCTGGCAAAGCACATGATGTGCATTGCAGCCTCTTCCTAAGCAGGATCCTGAGCCATCCTTTGGCTACTGGGGTGGGCTTGGTGAGGATAGAGCAGGGCAGGACCAGCCTGAAAGCAGTCCCAGAGTAGCATCCTGCAGGGAGGCTGAGCCTCGTTTGAGTGTTCTCAGGACACCAGGGAACTGCCAAACCCATCCCCACTGCATGGGCATCCAACTTTACTCCCACAGCTCCTGTAAAGGGAACCCTTCCCTCCGCAGTGCCTCCTGTCCTGGAGAGTTCTGAGAGCAGCGAGGAGCAAATGGTGGCCGAGGGCTCTGATGTCACTTTCACCTGTGAAGCCACAGGGTCCCCAGCACCAGCAGTGACCTGGCTGAAGGATGGAGAGCCCCTGGGGAGGCAGAGTGACCAGGTGCCCAGTGGCCCACGGCTAACCCTGGCAGCCGTGGGGCCAGCTGATGCAGGAGTGTACTCCTGTCTGGTGGTGAACGAGGTGGGAGAGGCCAGCAAAGCCTTCAGACTCCTGGTGATGGGTGTGTGTCATCCCCCTGGCATTTGGGAAGGGCAACATAGCCAATTTTTTTTGAGCAATGAGGGGATAAGCTCTCCTGCCTTGCCATGTGCCCTGCAGAGCCACCCCGTGTTGAGGCTGCGTCCCATCCCACTGAGATGTCCATCGCTGTGGGCACCCCACTGGAGCTGACATGTGTGGTGACAGGTGTCCCCATGCCCACTATCACCTGGGAGAAGGATGGACGGCTGCTGCCAGGGCCCTGGCTCGTGTCAGGGAATGAGAGTACCCTCCATGTTGAGAGCACTGAGGTAAGAGCTGCTCTTTCTTCTCCCCACCTGCATTTTCTTTTTGAGCCTCAATTTTTCCCTCTCCTGGCTGTATAGGTGGCTAATGCTGGCCTGTACACCTGCCTGGCCACTAGCCCTGCTGGGGAGGACAGCAGAACCTTCCATGTCAGCATCCAAGGTAGTGTGGCCCCAGCAGTGCAGTGAAAAGGGGGCCATCAGAGGGTCCTGCAGGATGGTACAAGCTCTGGGGGATCAAAGAGCTGAAGCATCCCTCCATCCTTTCTTGGGATTGATGGGAGCTGTAAGCCTCCAAAGAAGTCTGGAGCACAGAGTTATGGTCCTGCAGAGTGGGGGCCTATGCACGACTTGTGGGGACAGGTATGGGGGTGTCCAACACATGTTGCACACCTTAACTCACCTAGCACATGTCCCACAGCACCACCCAGCATGGCGAGTGTTGGACAGATCCCCATCATCACGGCTGTGGCAGGAGGGCAGCTCATCCTGGAGTGCCCAGAGGGTGCTGAGCCACCTTCTCACATTGAGTGGTACCAGAAGGGCTCCCCACTGCAGGTACTTGTGACAGGACCAGACATGGTACACAGGCAGAGACTGGGATGCCCCTTCACCAGCCCCATCAGGCTGGCAGAGGGGTAATGCAGGGAGAGCTGCTGATGGGAGCTCCCGGGGGTTTAGGAGCATTCCCACAGGCAGGTCCTGGCCGAGGGGCGCTTCCTGCAGATCCGGGCTGTGCAGGCAGTGGATGGTGGGGAGTACAGCTGCAGGGCTACCAACACCCTGGGAGCCACCAGCCTGCGCCTCCAGGTGCAGGTCCATGGTGAGTGCTGCCCTGCCACAGGGCTTGGTGGGCCCTGAGTGCCAGCTCCTCTGCTGGGTCAGGGATGAGGGATATTGTGGGGTGTCTCATGATGCGATGGTGGGGCTGGACTATGCCTAGCCTCCAGTTCTGCTCTGGGCTGGCATCCTCCATCCCTGAGCCTTTGTCCCCCACTTTGTGGTGCTGCTGCAGTGGCCCCAGAGATCCAGCCAGGCCCCGAGGAGGCAAGGGCGCTGCTGAACAGCTCGGCCGTGCTGCTGTGCCAGGCAGAGGGGTGGCCTGTCCCCCAGGTGACATGGCGAAAGGACGGCCAGCTCTTAACCCTTCCTCAGAGTGACAGGTATGAGAGTCTGTGAGGTGGTGACACCAAGAGCTGGCACTCAGGTACTGCCACCCTCTACACTAATAGGTAATTTGCTGTGCCTGGAGCAGAGGCAGCATTGTCACTCTGTGAAGAGCTGTGCTCTGTCCCCACAGCAGCTCAGTGGGCATGAGCTGCACATGACTGCAATGGCACTTGTCACCTTCCCAGCTGCTGGTCACTGTGTGATGCAGCCTGGCCATGCAGAGCCCCCATGGGGCTCCCTTGCTTTCTCTTCCCAGGCTGCAGCTTCTGCCAGGAGGCTCCCTGCGAATCAACCCCATCCAGGTCCAGGATTCAGGCTATTACCTCTGCATGGCATCCAGCCCTGCCGGCTCTGACCGGCGAGGCCTGAACCTCCATGTCCTGGGTAAGCAGGAGAGACAGATGGATCCCTCCTGGACTCACTCCTCTGCAACCCACTGCTGCTGGGCTGCTCTCATCAGTGCAATGATGTGCTGCTGTCCTCTGCTCGTAACCACCATGCCCTCCTGCAGTCCCTCCTGTCATCGCCCCCGGGCCCTCCAACCTCACCCTGCTGGCTCAACAGCCAGCCATGCTGGGCTGTGACACCTGGGGGTTCCCTGAGCCCCACGTCAGGTGGGAGAAGGATGGCCGCCCCCTGAACCCATACCTCCCACCTGGTGCCTACAGGTACACTCAGCACCAGGCACCTTGCCCACTGAAGGGTGGGGTTTACCCCCCCCTCACTGCTCCCCATAGGACAGGGGTGACTGGTGTTCGCTTTGCCTGCACAGTTTGCAGTCCTCAGGATCTCTGCTCATCACCAGCCCTGGTCCCTGGGATGAGGGGCGGTTCGAGTGCATCGCCAGCAACGCCGCTGGAGAGGCACGCAAGGTCTTCCTCGTGTCTGTCCATGGTGAGCTCCTGAGGACTGGGGGTCTTGCTGAGAGTGGCTTTCCCAAGACCTGCCACCACCTTGGGTGTGATGTGGGTGTGCTCCAGCCCCCCATGGGCTTGGGTGCCCTCTTGAGGACTGGGCATGGGGATGGTCAAGAGGGACGTAGAAATACCTGTGTCCATGTGTACAGAGACAGAATCCCCTTCAGCATTTGCCATGCAGCCCTACTCACTTTCCTCCCTCCTCTCTCCAGTGCCCCCCACCATCGCTGATGACCTCACGGATGTGATTGTCACTCGGCTGTCCCCTGTGGTCCTCACCTGCTATGCCTCTGGTGTGCCCCCACCCACAGTGTCATGGAGCAAGGAGGGTGCTCAGCTGGGCAGCAGAGGAGGGGGCTACCGTGTCCTACCCAAAGGTACCGGCATAGGGCAGTACAGCCCCAGTGGGGCAGGGGGTCCCTGCCTGCCCTGCCTCTGCCCTCCTCTCTGCCCACTGTATTCCAGGAGCCCTGGAGATCAGGCAGGCGCTGCCTGCACACTCCGGCCGCTACACCTGCATGGCTCAGAGCGTTGCCGGCACAGCCCGAAAGCACCTCTGGCTCACGGTGCATGGTATGCACAGCTCCCAGGTGTCGCACTTCTAGGGGTCCTGAACCCTCTTCCTAGGGTAGGCCTGGTGGGCAGCATTTCCCTGCTATTTGCAGAGCCCCCTGCACTGAAGCCCCTGCCTGGCATGGTGATGGTGATGGTCAACACCAGCATAGTGCTGTCCTGCGAGGCCACAGGTGTCCCCCGACCGGAGGTCACGTGGCAGAAGGATGGTGTCAGCATTGCTGGAGGTGAGCAGGAGCCCACTGGAGGTTGGCAGAGCCCACACTGCCTGCCAGCCTTTGCTTGGGGGAAGATTTGGGTGTCAGGGGTTTGTAGGCATTCCAGCAGGGTGTGGAGTGTTAATGTGCATGGGTCCTCCTGGCTCTTGGCTGCTGCCCGAGGTGGGTGTGTTGGCCACTGAAGCTGTTCCATGGAGACTGCCTGGGAAGAGGCACTTCTGTGGGGGAAGCAGTACCTGCACATCATCCATCCACACCCCTGCATGGCTGCACTGCCCTTCATTCCTGCCCATTCCCACAGGATCTGGGCTGAAAGTGCTCCCCAATGGCCGGCTACGTCTCCTCCGAGCAGCCCCAGAGGATGCGGGCACCTACCTGTGCGTGGCTCGCAACCCCTCGGGCACTGCAGCAGGGAGGACCAGATTGATTGTGCAAGGTACAGCAGCAATCAGGGCCCCAGCACGTGTCCCCTCTACTCCTTCCCCTCCCTGGCACTTTGCAGCGAAATGTGGCTGTCAAGGTGTAAGTCCCTGCCTTCCTGCCCTATCCAGTGCCCCCCATCATCGCTGCTAGCCCACTGGAGCTGGTTGTCCTGGAGGGGCTGGAGGTGCTGCTGCCCTGTGCTGCCCATGGTGTCCCCGAGCCTCGCGTGTCCTGGAGCCGGGAGGGAGCCCTGGTGAGGGGTGGTGGGGGCAAGGCCACCGTCCTGCCCTCTGGGGAGCTGCTGCTCAGGAATGTCCAGGTGAGCACTGTCCCCTCCTGCCACTGAGCCAGCTGTAAGACTAGAGAGCTGAGGAACAAGTGTCTTTTGCTGAAAAGCAAGCCTGGGATGTGTCCTTGGCTGCTTGTGAATGTATTTGGTGGAGGGAAAGCACTGTGCAGTCCTTCAATGCAGGCTGGAGGGTTGGGGCAGTGTGGGTTTGCTGATGTAGGCTGGAAAAATTGGCTGAGGCTTTTTTTTTTTGCACAACAACCAGCAGAGCTGAGCTCAGTGAGCTGGGGCTGCAGCTGGACCCCAGACTCAAACTGACCTCTCGCGTCTTCCCCTTTTCTCATGTAGGAGGGGGATGCTGGGAGCTATTCCTGCACTGCAGTGAACTCGGCTGGGAGGGCAGTCCGACAGCTGTCCCTCTTCATCCACACCCTGCCCACCTTCACCCGCCTGCCCACAGACGTGATCCTGAAGCAGGGCGAGAGGCTGGAGCTGGTGTGTGCTGCCATGGGCAGCCCCCTGCCCCGCATCTCCTGGACGGCCAACGGGGACTTCATCACTGGTACCTGAGCAGAGGCTGCTGAGCTTGGGGGAGGATGTGATCCTGGTGCCATTCTAGTCCTTGTTCCACCTTTCAGGGTTCCCGGGGTGCCAGCATGGCTGGCTGTGTGGGGTTGTAACCAGCTGGTCCTCAGTCATGCTTTCTGGGGCCTTGCATCCTGCAGATGGTGTGTCGGGGCAGAGTGGCCAGAGCATCCTGCGGCGGGAGGCAGCCACCCGTGACGACAGCGGGACCTACATCTGCCATGCCGAGAACAGCGCTGGTGCCATCAGGGCCACTGCATTTGTCTCCATCAGAGGTAGGTGCTGGCAGGGAAATTGGAGTGCCCAGCCAGCCCCACCTCCTCTGCCACCCCTCTCCCTTTCCCAGAGGCACCCATCATACAGGGGGAACCCAGCACCTACCAGGTGGAGCACCCTGGAGGTGATGCCCTCCTCGACTGCAATGCTCAGGGTCACCCTGAGCCCCTCATCCGCTGGAGCAAGGACGGGGAGCCAGTGGTGCCTGGTGGACGCCTGCGCCAGCTGCAGAATGGCTCCCTGGCCATCCATACTGTGCGGGTAAGTGAGGCCTGTGGGGTCCTGGTTCGTTTTGGGGAGCTTTAGTGGCAAAGCAAATACTGTGCTAATGCTGTTGGTCCTGCCAGAGCACCGACGCAGGGCACTACCAGTGTGTGGCGGAGAACGGTGCGGGTGCAGCAGCAAAAGTTGTCACCCTGGTGCTGCAGAGTGAGTGCTACCTGCCTTTGCACCCTCTTTTAAGGGATTGCAAACCATGACACCCCTCAGCACCCCAACTACCCACCCCTGTCCCCTGGGGAATTGTCCCAGAACTGCTGGAATACTTAGGCACTGCCTGCATCCCTTTCCTTCCCAGGTGCCCCCATGGTGACGGTGACACCAGGAGTGGTGACAGCGCACACTGGGCAGCAGGTTCTGTTACACTGCATTGTGTCAGGGGAGCCCACCCCCTCTGTGGAGTGGCAGCGCGATGGGGAGCCACTGCCTGAGGATCTCCATGCCCATGTCCTGCCCAATGCCACGCTGCTCCTGCCTGCTGTTGCCCACCGTGATGCCGGAACCTACTCGTGCCTTGCCCGCAATGCCCTGGGCTCTGCCATCGCCCACAGCAACCTGGGTGTCCAAGGTGGGTGTCTGCCCTGGGGCTTAGGGGGGGCTTCTGGCTGGCTTAGAGCGCCGAGGCTGCCCACAGCAGCATTCCAGACTGGGGTAAGACCTCCAGTGTGGTGGTTTGGAGAGATACTACCTTTCGTTGCTTGCTCTAAACCCCGTGATTCATGTTCTGGTTTGCCCTCTTCTCTCTTCCACTGCTCAGCTGAAGGTCTGAGCCCAAACAGACCCTCCTTCAAACAGCCACTGCGTGCCAGCCCACACTTGCCTCTCCTCAGCCTTCCTGCATTTGCTGCTCGTGATTTAATTCCCATCTCCCAAGGGCTCTCTAAACGCACAAGCACATCCTCTCCTGCTGCCCCTCAAGAGCACAGAGAGCCAGGCTGGCTGGAGGAAACTCCAGGTGCCCTCTGTGCCCCTGCATGGCTGCTGGCATTTTTGCTGCCAGGCAAGCTGGAGAAGCAAATAAAAGCTTAGGGATGCTGCCAGGACCATGATGTTGATACAGAGCAGGGTTTGGGGATGTCAGTGCATGTTGGTGTGATGAGGCACAGGGCCACACTCACAGCATCCCTTGTCAATGTGGCACCTGCTGCCCTGAGCCATGGTGTATCTGGGGACTGTTCTTGCGGTCATGCAAGGACACCGCCTGCCTTGCTCCAGCTTTCACCTCCAGAAAACAAGATTTTTATTGACATGCAAATTAGTGAGAGGGAAGCACTCTGCTCTCTCATGGGAGTGCATCCCCAGTGCTGCTGCCTGATACCATCCCTTTTGCCCCAGGGGAGCTGCACCAGGTACGGGGCAGGCTGGCTGGAGTCATCAATGCCCACGAGCTTGGTGTCTCCCCCCTCGATGCCAAAGTGCTGGATGACCCACAATCTAGCACCACCACCATCTGGAGTAGCATCGGGAGCATCCCACCCTCTGCAGGTGGGTAGTCACCCCTGTCCTTCACTCTTGGGTAGGTTTTGACCTGTGTCAGGTGTAAAAATTGGGGGAAAGATTTTTATTTCTTTTTTCCCTTGAAAGCAGCACTTACGTGTGTGCCCGGTAGGTAAGGAGGTGAACAGGGCAGGCCGGGTGCCCCCTTTAAGAGGGTGCTGGCTGCATAATGACACGCTGTCTCTCTCATCTCTAGGACCACTGATGCGAGTGCTGGTCACCATCATTGCCCCCATTTACTGGTCCTTGGCATACACCGGTGGGGCAACCCAAAGGGGGTTCCTGCTCACCCAGGGCACCTTCCAACATGAGTCACAGCTGGAGTTTGCCACAGGTTAGGGATTCCAGCAGCGCCAGGCATGGGGAGCCTGGTCAGCTCCGCAGGAACTCAGAATCCATCTCCTTGAGCACCATTTCTGGGCTGAGCTTTGCAGCTGGAGATAGTGTTTGGGGGTGCCATGGGCTGCTTCTCACCACTCCCCCCTCGCAGGGGAGCTCCTGCGGGTCACCCACCTTGTCCGGGGTGTGGATGCCACTGGTACTCTGCGGCTGGACAGTGTGATCAGCGGCTCTGTGCCGGAGAGCATCGGCAAGGCCACGGTGCTGCTGCAGGTGCCGGCACTGCCCATTCTCCCTGTGGGGCCGTGACTCCCATGCTGGGAACATGAAGGGGATCCATGGCCTGACCCTGCCTCTCCCCAGGACTTCAGTGAGCGCTACGTGCAGACGGGTGTGGGGGAGCTCTCCGGGGGCTCAGTGCAGAGCTTCCTGCAGGATGGACACGTCATCCGTGCGCGCTGCAATCACACCATCGTGTATGACCCTGCTGTGGGCCCACAGCCCCGCAAGGTACGGCACCTCCGCGCCAGGGCCATCACAGCCTCCTATGACCCAGCCACAGAGCAGCTCCACTTCCAGCTCCGTGTCTCGCTTGATGCAGGTAATGAGGGGAGTCCCAAGGATGGGGATGGAGACGCTAGGATCCCTGGGTGTCTGTGAGGGTGCAACGGCCATGTTCTTTCTCATCTTCTCTACTCAATTCCCAGGAACTGAAGGAGACCAGTGCCCACTGGGATTTATCCTGGACCCTGAGCAGCTGTACTGCATTGGTATGGACCCTTCCCAAGGGGGACCATGAGGATGACAAAGGGCACCTGGTGTCACCTTCTCATTCCCCCAACCCTGTTCTCTCTCTGCTGCCCAGATGTTGATGAATGCACTGAGGGGTCTCAAGTCTGCCGCTACAACCAGCTCTGCCAGAACACAGCAGGGACCTACCGCTGCACCTGCCCTCCCGGCTACCGCACGCTGGGTGTTGGCTGGCCGTGCTTGGGTATGACCTGGGCTCTCAGGAGACACAACCTTAGCCATAGGGCCGTGTTTGCCCCCTTGCCCTGCTCCAGCCTCAGTTTCCCCATCCAGCTCTAACTCCTCATGTCTTTCCTGCCCCAGATGTCAACGAGTGCCTGCAGTTTCCTCCACCGTGTGCCTTTGAGTGCCGCAATCTGCGGGGCTCTTATGAGTGCCTGTGCCCAGCTGGCAGGACCCTGCTGCCAGGTGGACAGTGTGGCACAGCAGGGATGGATGGAGGGGGCACAATGGGCAGCATGTCCCGAGACACTCCCCTGCGCTGGTTGGGGCCAAGCAGCCGCCCACGGGGACGGTCCTTCTACACCCAACTTGCCCTGCGCCGCGTGGCCAAGGATGTGGGAATGGGTGTCCGGGGCCCTCCCTGCCCCACAGGCTACATCAGGAGGAATAGCACCTGCACTGGTGAGTGTGTGTCAGGGAAGGGTCTTGCAGATTGTTCAGAGACTACTTTATCCCCAAAAGGTAGCTCCCATGCTTATTGCTGCCCTCTCTTCCACTTAGTTTGCACTCTGTGGTCTTGGCTATGCTGGGAAGGAAAGGCAAGAGCCAGACTGCCCCAGGGCAGTGGGCAACAGAGGCAACTGATGCTTCTCCTTCACCTCTCTCACCTCACAGACCTTGATGAGTGCCAGTCACACCACTGCCAGCACAAGTGCAGGAACAGCCCAGGCAGCTTCAGCTGCATCTGCCCTCCTGGCTACCGGTTGCTGTCCAATGGGAAGACCTGCCAAGGTCAGTGTGGGGGTGCCAGGGGGATGCCCAGTCCCCATGGTGCCCTGGGTGTCATCTTTTTGGAGATGCCAGCCTTTCCCCTTCTATGTGAGGGTTGTTTCCACGATCAGCACCCTGCAGAGCATGAGTATTTTTGTCCTCCTGCCCCAGTTTCTGAGAGCCTGGGCAGGGGTGGGCAGGTGTGGAAGCCAGGGTTTGAACCCCTATCTCATCCATGGGTGCCTCAGCACCCTCAGACCTGTCCCTTCTCTCCCTGTAGACACGGATGAGTGTGCAGAGGGCACGATTCAATGTAACTCGAGCCAGTTGTGCTTCAACACCCGTGGAGGTGCCCAGTGTGTGGATGTGCCATGCCCAGCTGGGTACCGGAGAGGCTCCAGCCCAGGGTGAGTTGTGCCGTGGGGCTGTGGGTGTCCATCCTGTGCTCCTCGTGTCACCACAGACCCAGGTGTCCATCCGCTCTCTGACACCCACTACATCCCACATTCCCCCATCTCTCCTGCAGGGTGTGTGTGGGTCTCTGCCCCCCATTCTGCAGCCCGGCCAGCCCCTCCACGCTGCAGTACCAGCTGCTCACCCTGCCCTTTGGCATCGCTGCACACCGGGACGTGGTGCACCTGACCCCAGGCACCACCCTCCGTCACCGCCCCGTTTTCACGCTGCTGGAGCAGGACCCTGGCAGCCCCTTTGCCCTCCGCACCGAGCAGGGCCGTGGCATCATCTCCACCCTGCGCCCACTGCGGGACCCCGGCACCCACTGCCTCAAGGTGCAGGCGCTGGCCCCGGGTGGGCAGAGGGCACCCAGCATCTTCCTCCTCCTCATCTCTGTCTCTCCCTATCCGTACTGACACAGCTGAGGGACAGGAGGGGACGCAGGGTCATATCTCCTCCTGTCCCTCCCCACCGCATGGGTGGGGCATGTGGCTCAGGGATCACTGAGTTTGCATCTCTCCCTCCCAGATACTCCCTTGCCCCTCAACTGTTTCCTTCACCCAGGGTTGGCTCCTGACTCAGCAGGGTCCCCAGGGGGTCAAGATGTCCCACCAGCTTCTTGCAATCAGGTCCCAGATCCCAGAGCAAACACAGCTCTGGATGGCCTTGGCTGCAATCAGCCCCCAGATGGGGGGGGTAGGAGGATGAACCGGGTGATGGTGGCCAGTGACAGCCCCACCGCGGTGCAGGGAGGGATCCCCTGGCCTGGGGAGGGCATGGGGCACCCTGGCATAATCATGTATTAAATTGAAGTAGTTAGTTTTGGTTTTTTTAAATCCACTTGGTTTCTGTGCGGACTTACTGATTTATAAAGGTGTTCTGTGGCTAAATATCAACCTGTGCCTGAAGAAAGCAGCTTCCTTCAGCATGTGGGATGGGGCTTTGAACACCTCTCTGTCTGGCCTTGGACCATAGAAGGGAAATTGTTTGGATGTGGCAATGCTGGAGGGCTAATGTCCAGCCCCTGAAGGTCCACTCCTGCCCCAGCATCAGTGCCTTGGTCAGCAGCAGCAGGATGTGACCTCCTTGCATGTGGTAAAGATGGAGGCTGTTCCCAAAACACTGTTTCAGTCCTAGTCCATGGTGTGGGATGGTGGCTGTGCACCCAGGTGAGAGTGCTGAAGCCAGGTCTTGCTGCACCTTTGTGGGGCACTGAGATTCCCCCCAAAGGCCCTGTCCTTTGGAATGCAGCTTTTACATTCCCCGAGGCCAGGTCTGCTGCTGGTCTGGAGTGCCCTGGGCACTGCAAGGAGGAAAGGTGGATTTGTCCTGTCCCTCCTGCACCAATCCCTCCTGCACACCCAGGGTGCTGCATCTCCTTCTGATGGAGCTTCAAATAAATCCAATAGTAATTGAAGTAAGTTTTGCTGGTCCAGGGAGGAAAGCCACATGGTTGCAGAGCACCAGTTCCCCTCTACTCCCTATTTTCCAACTCCTGGGGGGAAGGTGGCTCCTTGGGGTTCCCCGGGGTGGGGGATTGACACCCCTGTGTGCTCTGTGGAGGCTGCTAAGGAGGTCAGGAGTGGGGGGACACGGATGGCAGCACCCAGGGCAGCCACTGGCTCCATCCCGGCCAGAGGCGGCTGCCTCCTCCTTTTCCCCTCCGGCACCCCGCGGGCAGGCAGAGCGCAGGGACTTTCCCAAGGACGGGGCCCACGGGGGGACTGTCCTGCGGCAGCTCCGCCTGCCCCCACCCGGTTATAAAGGAGAAGGAGGAGGAGGAGGATGCTCCAGGCACCGGAGCGGAGCGCCAAGGGCAGCCGGACACCGGGCGTGGGTGAGTGTGGGCATGGGATGGGAGGAAGGGGGCCTTTGCTTTGCGGGATGTTGTCTCTTCACCCCGTCTGTCATGTTTCCACCCACCCACGGTAGTCCCTCACTTCTGGGTGCTGGAGCAGGGCATTGGGTGCCAACCCCTTTCCAGCGCTGTGCAGGCTGCAGTCAAGCCCCTACGAACTCAGTTTAGGATGGAAGGTTTCCAAATGAGTCCCGTTTCCCTGAAGGTTCCCTTGCCCTCCTCCAGGGAGGGGAGCTGGAACCTCAACTGGCACCACCTCGTGCCCTTCCCACTCAGCTCTGGGGATTTTGGGGCACAGGATGGGACCTGTACAAGGTGGAGGAGCTGAGGCAAACCCCAGCACCGATGTGCACATCCCCGTGTGCTTCTGCTGCACCAGCCCCTGGGAAGCCTATTCCTGCCCCTCCTGCCTGCGCCTGCCCTTCTCTCTGCCCCATCCCAGCCCGAAGGCAGCAGCCTGGCTGTTCTTCCAGCCCAGCTGGCAAAGACAGTTCCTCTGTTTACCAAAGTTTCAAGCTTTTTGTTCTCCTCCCTTTCAGGATATTTTTTTCTTGGTTTTAAAACCGAAAGTGGAGTGTTCGTTTGGAGCAGGGCAGCCAGAGTCTCTCCAGTAAAAAACAAACCCTGCTCCAACTCACAAGGAAATGGCTACGGAATAATAATAAAGGGCTGAGAAAGTCCCTCCGCGTTGCCCTTTCCTGAGCTTTGTTTGCTCTGATTTATTGCCACCTAACGCTGAAACTTCAGGGTTCTCCCTTCCTGGGCAGGCTGGCTTGGCATGAACCCTGTTTCCAGAGCTGGGAATGCTGATGGCTCCACACCCTTTCTGGGATGCAGGATGCGTCTCCAGGGCAAGGTGCCCCCGGGCCCCTCGGGCATTGTGTAGGCAGTGGGACATGTCTGAGCAGGCAGAAGTTGGAGGCGTTTCCCTAAACCACTGCTGGGCCACTCGTGGAGCGAGTGTGCCAGGTCTCAGAGATGCTTAGTCAGGTTGGCAGCCACCACAGCGATGCTGGTGGCCACAGTGGGGATATGGGTTTGGGGGTAAAGGGAGGAATTAGTCTCGAAATGAGCCACAGGCACAGCGTCATGGTTGGGCCAGGCCCTTTTGGGAACTGGGACTGCTTTCCTGTAAATGCCCTGGTGAGGAAGGGACGGCTGAACCTCCCTGGGCAGGGACCCAGCTCGGCACGGCCACGGGGCCTCACGAGCAGGGAAACTCCAGTTGCACAAGCCTGGGCACTGAGTGCTGCCTGCGTGGCAGCCCAGCGGGCACGGGCAGGCTGTAGGAGCCGGATGGAGCCTATGGGACTGCCAGATCCCTTTGTTCCTCAGCAAGAATCTGGCAGCAGCATCGCCGATCCTGCTCTTGGATGGCTCCAAGCTGTGCCCTGTGGGATGCTGGCTCAGCACCGTGCTGGCAGGATGAGGGTGCTGGGGCACACCCCGACATAACCACATCCCTCTGGGAGAGGTGTGGGATGGGCCAGCTTGGAGAAGCCCAGCATGGCACCTTTCCTGCCTGCAGGAGAAGGATTGTGCTGACTTGGCAGCAGCATGAAAGTTGCTCCAGACAGGAATTGGCTGGCCTTGCTGTCCGCCTGCACCGGCCAAGGGTCAGCTGGCATTGCCTCTTCCTGGGGCCCTGGGATTCACAGCCTTGCCTGGGGGACCTCGGGAACAGCCCAAAGCCTGCCTGAGACCCCTCTCCCTCCACCTGAGCTCTGGGCACCCTGTACCATCTCCTGCTGTCTGAAGTCCTTGATATCCTTGTCTGGAGGGTGAGCGGCAACGAATCCCCACGTAGGTGTTTTGTGCTGGCAGAAAACATGGGCAGCGTAATTAGGACAAATGCCTCATAAGCATTAATTAGGTGCTGGGCTGGGCTCTAGGGGATGGTGCCAAGCCCCTCAGCTCTGCAGCCATGGCACACCCGACAGTGCTGGCGGGCACTCGGGGCTGAGCTGGTGGGAGGTTCTCTGCAGAGGTCTGAGATGTGCCAGGTCATGCCTGAGCAAGGCATTGGACTGTGCCTCTGCCACAGTTGGGCGCCTGTGCCAGAGTTCAGCCCCCTGGCATTGCAGGGCGCTTGCAGAGCGTGGGGCAGGTTGCACCAAGGTTGCCATTGTGGAGAAAAGGTAAGAGTGAAGCAGCCCCGATGGCTGCCCTGGCCTCCTCCGTCACCCAGCCACCATTGGGTGCACCGGCTGATGCACAGGCGGGGTGTCCCTGGGTGGGAGCCACAGCTTGGACGTGGCCCTGATGCCATGGCATTTCCTTCTGCCCCCAGCCCTCCCCCTGCTCCCTGCATCCCCAGGAGGGCTCTTGCTTCAACTGATCCTTCCTGATGCCGTGGCTGATGGCTGCAGCAAGGGCTGAGGGTATCACAAACCCCTTTTCTTTTGCTTTACCAGCACCATGGCTCAGTCTAAGGGCACAGTGGTCCTTGCCTACAGTGGCGGCCTCGACACCTCCTGCATCCTGGTGTGGCTGAAGGAGCAGGGCTATGATGTCATCGCCTACCTGGTGAGCTCGTTGAACCCTATCCCTGGGGGCTGGAGGTGGAGAGGGTGCTGAGCTGCAGGTCTGAGGACCTGGGGGGTGATAGGGGTCCTGGTGTGTGTGCGTGGCCACAGTGGTAATCCTGCTCTTACTAGTTAACCATCACCCAGCCCGGGTGCTAATCTGTTGAGTTGACTGTGTGGCACAGCCTGTCCCTGCTAGCTAATGACCCTCTGCTAATGAAGGCAGCAGATCAGGGCTTGGCAGAGGGAGGCATGGTCCTGAGGTGTGCCATCTCGGAGGGGAGGGGTGGGGGAGGCGGGGGGAACTCCCCTCCTGCCCATCCTGGGTGGCCTCTGTCATGCCTTTCATGATGCCCCGTGCCAGACTGGGCTTGCACTGGGATTTGTGGTCTCCTTTCACACTTGCTCTTGGTGTTTTCCTCCTTTCCAGGCTAACATCGGGCAGAAGGAAGATTTTGAGGCAGCACGAAGGAAAGCAGTGGCACTGGGGGCCAAGAAGGTAAGAGTGTCCCTCCCTCCAGGGGCTCTGAGCTCCCTCTGCTCCCCAGTGTGAACCCCATGGCTGAGGCCGTTGCAGCAGGAAGGGACTGTGGTCTTACATCTAAACCTTTTAATGGCATCTAGGAAAGGGAAGGCAGAGGGACCTTTCACTGCTCTGTCCCCAAATCCCAGAGGAGTGGGTTCCCTCCTTAGCTGCCCTCCCAGCAGAACGCTCCCTCTGTGCCGGCAGGTTTACATCGAGGACATCAGCAGGGAGTTCGTGGAGGAGTTCATCTGGCCAGCAGTGCAGGCCAATGCACTCTACGAGGACCGGTACCTGCTGGGCACGGCACTGGCACGACCCTGCATTGCCCGCAAGCTGGTGGAGATTGCCCAGCAGGAGGGAGCCCAGTATGTCGCCCACGGGGCCACAGGCAAGGTGAGAGAGGACAGGGGCACCAGGCAGGGATGGCACGAGGTACTTGGGCAAGGGACATAATCAGTCCATTGGCCAAGCTGTGGGTGCCAGAAGGGGTGCACAGGGCATTTTGTGGGTGCTCTGGCAGGCTGTGCAAAACTCAACCGTCTTTCAACACTACTTCTCACTTCTGGGATTTCTATGCCTGATTTCGGTTCCCTCTCCTTACCGGGAAGTCTGGGGTCAGAGACGAACGCCCCATTTTCGGCAACAGCTTCAAAATGCTGCTACAGACTGGGGCTGTCCAGGCCAGGAGCCAGCTGGGACTGAGCCAGCACCACCCGGGCTGTTTAGGGGCATCCTGGGATACGTGTGACTGTCCCTGTCTCTGTCCCCATTCCCGTCCCCAGTTCTGACTGTTGTTGTCGCCGTCCCCATCCCCATCTGTCCTGATCCCTGTCCCCATCCCTGGCTCTGCCGATCCACGTCCCCATGCCTGTCCTTATCGCGGTTGTCCCGGTCCCTGTCCCCGTCTCCATCCCCGCTGTCGCTGCCGGCCGCAGGGAGGACACTTTGCCGCTAGAGGCAGCCAGAGACCGTGGAAAGGAGATGCTCGGGGCCAGCCCCTGCCCATCCTGGCCTAGGGACAAGGCGAGGTGACCTCCTCAGGGGGTCTCAGTGAGTGTTTGGAGTGGGCGAGCAGGTTTGGGGATCCCCAGCTGTGGCAGAGGACCCTGTTAGAAGGCGGATGTTAGATGCAGCCAGGAGACTGTTGAGGGACATGCCAGCACCCAGAAGATGGGGCAGAGAAGCAGCTGGTGGGGACTTCATGATTGAAATAATTCTCTGTCTTGCTCCACTGGAGTCACTGCACCCCTTTCCAGTCCATCTCTCCTACCCCCAGCAGCCCCCTCTTGAAAGCTCCCACTAAACAGTGCCCTGGAGTAACACACCCACAATGCAATGACATCCCCTCTGCTTCTGGGTGCCACCACCCGTCCCCACTGCCTGAGACACCTTTGGTGGCTCCAGTTCTCCAAGCCATTAAGCTTCGGGCACAGGCAGGGACTGACCGTGGGTAACTCGACCCGGCTGTGGCGTCTTAAATGGGACCATCTGGGGTGTCCCCACTGCTGGAGCAGATGGAGGTGTTTTGGGCCTGCAAGGGAAATGAGTGCTTTGGTAGATGTACTTGCCTGAGTGTAATAGTCCTTAGGGAACTTCCAGCCTGGTTGTAAATGTATCCTTCAGGCCAGGGCAGTTAGGAGGGAAGGGGGGGTCTGTTTGTCCCTTGGTGTGGGTGGAAAATAGGTTTTGGTCAGTGCTATTCCCTTGGAGGTGCTAATAACTCCCAGCCTTGCTCCTCACCTCTTCCCAGCTACTTGGCCTCATTAGTGGAACCTCATCAGCAAGGGTCAATTAAGGTAAATGGAGGTTCAGAGCTATTTAATTATGAGCTACTGCACCTTCCTACTCATCATGGTCTTTCCCCCCACCTTGCCCTCTCTCTCCATGTGTCTTTTGATGCCTCTGGGGGAAAAATACCTGAATCTGGGTTTCTGCTGGTTCAGCTTTCAGGAGTGTCAACCCAAGGCAGAGCACTGCTTGGGTGAGTCTGTGGTCAGCCTGTCTCCCTTGGAGCCTGGTGAATGAGCTGTATCAGGGTTTTGAATGCCCAGCAGAAGCTCCAGGAAAGGTGGTTTGGGGTTAAAACAAGCCATGGAGAGGGACCAGGAGAGAGCCCATGGGACCAAGGGTCCTTGCCCACCATGCCTGAGATCTTCAGCATTGCAGGGGGATCTGTGACTGAAGCCAAGCAGCCCCTCAGAGTGTGCATGTGTGTGTTGTGACACACCTGGCACTGCCACGCAGGCCACACGTGTGTTCATCCAGCACCCAGCAGCTCATGAGCCTCTCTGCTTCCTGGACAGAGCCCTGGGGCTGTAGCATAGCTGGGAGCTGCTGATTTGTCATCTGCACTTCTAATGTTCCTGCTTTTGTTAAAAGATTTCCTACTAATTTTACAGTTTCTCTCATCAAATCCAAACCTGTATCCCTGTCAGGGGCCATTCCTCTCCTGAGAATGCTGTATGGCCCTGTGCAACTTGGTCCAGGAATGGGTTCCTGATCCCATCAGTGGAATCAGGGCGGGGGGCACCCACCTCCCAGCCTGGCCTGGTGTGGGGTGACCCCTCAACATCTCCTATTCATGTTTCAGGGCAATGACCAGGTTCGATTTGAGCTCACCTGCTATGCCCTGTGTCCCAACATCAAGGTAAGGCACCCAAAATTGTCCCCTGGGTCCCCAACCCTTGGGCTCCTGGCCTCTCCCCAGCTGGTGGGGAATTCTGTTTTAACACCGATGCAAATGGCCATGCCTCATTTTAACAAGCTACCAGCTGCACACAGCGACGTTTTGGCATTTGAGGGGACTGTAATGATCCTTAATTGACCTATTTTTACCCCAAACACCACGAGGCCACAGAGGAAACAGTATCAAGGCAGCTGCAGGATAATCGATGCTGCCTGTTTCCTCCCTGCATCCAGTACCTGGTTGGGATCAGGGGTTTGGATTACTATCCCCTTGTGCTGGAAGATTAAATTTCATCTGGGGGATCAACACCCTGTGGGTCCTGTCTCCCCTGGCTCTGAGAGGCAAAGGGGGCCCAGGGGCTACAAGAGGGCTGGGGCTTCTCATCTCCTGCTCCTGCCCTCCCACCAGGTTGTTGCACCGTGGAGGCTGCCCGAGTTTTACCAGCGCTTCCCTGGGCGCCGCGAGCTGATGGATTATGCCAAGGTAGGAACTGGTGTGGTGTGGCTGTGGGATGCTTGGAGAAGCCACAAGATGCTCAGGGCTGCAAAAGATGCTCAGAGTGGCTGTGGAAAGCTCAGGGCAGCTGTAGGATGCTCATCATGGCTGGGCAGGTGATAGCAGCAAGACCTGCACAACATCCCTCCAGCACCACACTGGAAACTTCTGGTTGAGGGTTCCCCCCTCCCTCTATTTTTTCCCCTTCCTTCCTTTCTAAAAGCCCCATAATTCCCTGGCTATTAATGGTAACCTGCTTTCCAAGGAAACGGGTCCCAGCTCCCTGACTTGTGTAGCAGACAAAGCAAATACATTCACCTTTGTTGTCCCTTCCTTTTTGAAGTACAAGTTACAATAAAACATATTAGAAGTTTTGCATCAGGTTTTTATGTGCCCACCAGGGTACCTTTCTTTTTTAGTGACTTCATGGAAATGCTTGACAACTCAGCTCAATCAATCAAAAGGGAAAAGGCAGCTCTGTGCATAAACCAGAAAATTGCTTCAGTTTTTAAATAGCTGCCGTTGAAGCTGCCTGGGTAATCTCTGGGAAGAAGAGGTGTGGAGCCAGAGGGATGTGGCGTGGGGTGAGGAGCCCTCTGAGCCCATTAGGGCCGCCAGGAGAGGGTGGCGTGTTGAGGATTGTGTTTGCCATCTGCTGTTGTATTATGAAGGGGCGAGTTTACGAGAGCTTTCCATATGTTGCCAAACAAATTGTCAAGTAGGGGAGTTATTAAGAGCGCTACGGTTTTATTATATGGAAAATAGAACATGTGTTTTGGGTTTGAAGGTTTTGTTTGGTTGTGGGGTTTTTTTGCTTGTTTGGAAGGGGGTTGAAAGGGAAGTGAAATGGATTAGGGCCCAGTTCCAAAAGGAAAGGTTGTAGGGTGAGGGTTTTAGTACTTCTTGGTCTCCGGTAATGTTCAGTGTTTAGAAGAAAAAAATAGGTGATCCATTCCTTTTCATGCTCAGGAGAGGGAAATGCGTGGCCAGGTTCTTTGAGCAACTGGATGTACTCACCTTGGTGCTCAAGGAATGATGTTTGAGGCTCCGTTGGTGCCAGGGAAAGTGAGGATGTGTGTCACTGCAGCACAGCTCTTGCAATGGATTTGCTGCCTAGGGCCTGGAATGAGCTTTGCTCTGGCAGCAAATTGTGCCAGCAGCTGCTTTGTCCCTACAACCAGCTGAGGCTGAAATAATAAAAAGGGTGAAGCTCTCATGGTTGCTGCTCCAGGATGCATGGTCTGGGGAGCATGGGCTACCAGAAGGAGGCAGAGGGAGAAGAGAAATGGCTGAGAAAATAAACCAGGTAGGCTGGTGGCTCATTATTCAGGTCTGAAAGATACACTAGTAACTCTTGGGTGAGATGAGTGTGCCAATGGTCAGTCTTCTCTTCCAAGTAACAAGTGATAGGATGGGAGGAAATGGACTCAAGTTGTGCTGGGGGAGGTTTAGGTTGGACATTGGGAAGGTCCCAGGGGATCCCACACTGGAGTTGTGGTGTGGGACTAACAAATCAGGACTCGTGAGCCTGAGGCAATGTCTTCCCAAGAGCAGGGCGAGTCAAGTCCCTCTGTAGCCTAAGGAGGTATTTCAGAATCTTGTTTCCATCTCAGATGATGGATTGAGGACCATGTAACTGGAGGATTGAGGATGTAACAATCACAAGCATTTCCTTCCCCTCTTCCCAGCAAACAAGGAGCCTCTGCTCAGCCCCTGCTCCTCCATTTCTGGCCAAATCCTTGGCTGATGTCCTTGCTGAGGTGACACTGAAATGCCAGAATACAGACACGACGAGGCACAGTGGGAGCCCAGAGCTGCCATCTCTGTCCCCGTCTCCCTGTGGCCATCCCACAGCCAGCACATCCCTTCTCCTCATGCTGGCAGGATGGGCGATGTCCCCACTGGCTCCAGTTGTCAGCGTGCTGCCGTCACCTCTCCTGCTAATTCCCCTGCGTATTCACCTCGTCTTCACAGGCAATTTCCCCCGTTGAAATGTCAGTGGATAATTGAGCACACCAGTGACCTTGTTAGGGAGCCGGGCTTGGTGCTGCACGTTGTGCCGGGGAGGCAGCCGGTGTGGGGCCGCCTGTCCGCTGGCATGGCATGCTCAGGGTGCCCAGGCTTGAGGGGGACACCTCCACACCTGCTTCACCATGTGTTTGCATGAGGCTGTGGGGACGCGTTGCTGTATCCTCACAGCAAAGCATCAGTCCCCTTTCAGCTCCTGAGCATCCTGTGAATTTGGGGAGTCATGTCCTTGTGTTGCCTCCCCTTGATGAGAAGCCCTGCGAGAGTATCCTGAAACATCCAGAGTTGGAAGGGACTCACAGGGATTGAGTCCAACTCCTGGCCCTGCATATGACGATCCCAACAACCCCACCATGTGCCTGAGAGCATCATCCTGAACCCAGACTTAGGAAAAACACACAGTGTCCATGCTGGTGTCCCCATTGCTGGGGTTCCTGGGTGCTCTGGGGCCTCTTCTCAGCCTGTGGCAGGTCTGGGGCAGCTCTTGTCCTCCCATCCACACTGTCCCTGATGTCCCCATCGAGGTAGCCCTTGTGGTGGGAGCTGATGCTGTCCAGGGTCAGGTACATAGATGTCTACCTTGCTCTGTGCTGCCTTGTTGGTGACAATGGGTTGTGCGTTTGTGCTTTTGGGGCTGATCCTTGTGGGAACCAGTGCCAGTGGGAACTGGTATTCCCCACAGGCTGTCTTACCCCCACTCTCATTCTCTTGCAGAAACATGGGATCCCGGTGCCTGTGACACCCCAGACGCCCTGGAGTATGGATGAGAACCTCATGCACATCAGGTGAGAGGTCAGGTGGGTGGGGACCTCTGGTGGGGTGAGGACATAGGGTCTGGGGCCCCGATCCCCTCCATCCTTTGTGGCCCTTCACACCTCTGTCATCCCAGACCTGCTCACCATGGGTGACCCCCAAACCTTCAGCTTTCTTTTTTGCCCAGTTGTCCATATCCCATGTAACAGCATCCACTTCCTGGGTTCTTCCAAGCCTCATTTTCCTTGCAGGGTTACTTTCTAAAATGCCCAGGAGATTTATAACTCCCATTCTCATGGGATGGTGGGAGTGGGGGGGTCATCCCGGTGGGTTTGGGGTTGCAGTTTGCAGGTGCTGCAGTGACTTCTCTCTCCTTCCCTGCCTGATGCAGCTACGAAGCCGGGATCCTGGAGAACCCCAAGGTAATCGATCACGGCCACCCTGCCAGCGTGGCAGCCACGGGGCCGGGGGCGTCTCGTGTATTTGCAGCCTAATTGGAAATTTCACGGCGGGGCCGTCCGTGTGTGGGGGGAGGCTCCGCCACCCGCCCCCCGGCGCCTCCGCCTTCCCCCTGGCACGTTCATTGCCGCCGGCATGAAGAAGGGAAGGGACCGTTTCAGGGTGACACTTAAGGGGACAACGTCGCGGGGCAAAAATAAAGGAGCAATTAGACCCATGAGGTGCTGGTGGGAGAGTCGGAGCTGGCAGCGGGTGACGAAATGTCCGGGCTGGCCCCTGCGGCGCCATCCCCACTCTCCGTTTGGACGTGGGGTAAAATCTCCCCTTGAGTGGGTGGTGATGGAGACCCTGAGGGTGCCCATGGGGCCACCAGTTCTGACCACCGACGGGGCCACGAGCCCGGTGGTGCGAGCTCAGCTGCTGGAGCGCAGCGCATCTCCGGCCGCTCCGAGCAGTGCCCGTGGTCCGGCCGCCCGCTGGCCCTGCAGACGCTGTTCATGCTCCAGCGGGTCACCGCGCTCGGCGGCTACTTAAACTATCCATCAGCGCTAATTAGACAACCCGGGGAGAGGAGGGGGAGGCAGGCCGAGAGGGAGAGCCGCCGCTGGAGCTCGGCGCCCGCAGCCGGGCTGGCGCGTGCCTCGGCCGGGGGAAGGAACGGCAAAGTGGAGAGGGGGTCCCGCTCCCCCTTTGGTGCCTTCCAGAGTGGTGTCTGTGCGTCAGGCTTTGCGAAGACGGATCCTCGGGGGTTTTCTCCTCCAGGAGAGTGGTTGGCATTGGGGAGGGGTATTCGTGCCTCTAGCTGGAGCTGGCAAGGGACTGACCCGCGCCAATCTTGACCCGCACCAATCCTGACCCACTCCTTCGCACCCAGCACCGCTACTCTTCTCTCGGAGAAGACCCCCAGTCCGCAGGCTCTGCCAAGCCCGCTTCCTTCCCACCAGCCTGCTTGGAAAACGGGGCTGACCAGTGCCCTGACCCCGTCCCTGAGCATCCTCTGCTTGGGCACCTCACCCTCCGACAGCGCTGGGTGGTGGCTTCCCTGAGCGCAGTGTCACCACTGTCCCCTTCCCCGGCCCAGGAAGCAGTACCGGGCACCGGGTGGCTGTGGCAGGATCCGGGGTGCCAGGCACGGCGGGCTTCCCTCCCCAAACCCCCGGGACCTGCCAAACGCAGGGATTTGAAAGCAGATGGTTGAGCTATTTTCTGCCTCTGTGAGGCCCGATTGAAGGGCAATGAGGCAGCTAATGTGGAGAAAGATAGAAATTTACTTGCTTTAACTTCATATGGCACTCTGAAAGAGTTCATTCAGTCCCGGGCACAACAATATCAGCCGGATGAATAAACCATTTGCGGCATCGATAGCTCTGCATCATGGTTTACTTCATGGACCATTTGCTTCCAATTTCTTCTCTTCTTGCCCCGTTTTTCTTGCTTCTTTCTTCCCCCCTCCTTCTCTCCCTTTCCACACACTCTTCCTTTTTTTTTCCTTTTTTTTCCCTTTTTTTTTTTCTCTCTCCCCTTTAAAGATGACATTGCAGGACTAGCCCCCCTGCGGGGAGGGATAAATAGAAGGCATTGATACACTGCAACAAACTATTTGTCATTTGAACTGTGCTTTTAGGAGAGAGAATAAAAAGAGGACAGACTCACACCGTAATGATGGAATGCAAGCCAAATGTCACTTTTATTTCTATTTAGTTATTTTATTTAATAGGGGTTTTCATAGTTGGCTCGGAAAATTGGAAACTACCTGACTTTGACTTCCAATGTTTAGTAAAGAGTTTTTAATACTTTCCGGTATTTTTTCTCCCCCCTCCTCCATCTATTCCTTTTGAACTCGAAGTTTTTCATCATCTCTTACAGGTTCATCTAGTTAATAAGTGTGATCAGGGCTAGGAAAGGCCAGACGATGTAAAATTGAAATCCACAGCCCGTGTAATCTGTGTGCAGGGGCACAGGAAGATGTGCCTGCCTGCCAGCGCCTCTCCCTTAAAACAAGGGAAAGGGGCAAAAATGACATAAAATTGGAACTAAGAGGGGGTTTGCTGCAGCGTGTTCTTGGATAGTTGTGCCTGAATTCCCTGGATTTGGCTGTGGTTGCTGTTGGGAACTGCACCCCAGGGTTTGGGGTAAGGCATGAGGGGGTCTCTTTGGTGAGAAGGGGGTGATTGGGTGTTTGCAGCTGGATGGGCTTCCCTCAGGTGCTGGCAGTGATGTAGCAAATATAAACATATTTGGACAAAAATAAGTGAAAGTTTTCACTAACATTCTTATTGTCCATCTTTAAAAACTGTAGATGAAAACTACTGTAGGTAGATTAATTTTCCCTTTTGAAAGCTTAATTTTTTGTTTAAAGCAATCACTTGGTTGGAATTTTGGGGTTTTTTTTCCCCCTATCTTGCTTTATACCTTGTCCTTTTTTCCTTGCTGGAAAGGAGGAGAAGGAAAAAGGACCTTTAAAGGTCCCTTTCATCCCAAACTATTCTATGAAGTCAGCAGGAGAAGAGCTGTGCTTTAAAAAGGAGAGGAGGAACAGGGGGCAGGGGGTGGGTGCAAACAGAGCCCCACTGCCCAGGGGTGCCCAGAGCTCCAGCTCTCACCAGCTGGTTCTAGTGGGGAAATACCAGTTTACCATCTTTTAAAAGACTTCATGCCTTTCTACCACACTGCACATGCCCTGGGTGCTCCGAGCCTCAGTTTCCCTTCCACCTTCTGGAGGTGTGGGTAGGTGGGAGAAGTCCCTTTGGAGACAGGAGTTTTCAAATACCAGTCTGAAATTATTTTGGGGTCAGCACATGCAGTCACATCATGGGTGAGTGTCGAGGGGGCACGTGAAATTGCAAAGCATTTGCTCTCTGGGACAGAAAGCTTTCTTATTGTATTTCCCCCCACTTCTGGCACGCACTTCAATTGCCGCAGTTCACCATCGGCACCCGAGCCTCCGCTGGCCCGGCTCTGATGGAGATAAGATGCCTCTTTCCTATAAATCTCAAAAAAACCAATATACATAAAGGTTGATGTGCTCTGAAATGGGTTTTTGCTTTGTCGCTCTATTTTCCCCCGTGTGTATTAACCCCGGGGACAGCATGAAAGAGCCGGTGCGCCTGGAGCACCTGCTGGGGTCAGGCCTCCTCATTAGTTTTTTCGGTCAGCGCCGGATAAGCCCGGCCGCGGTGCGGGGACATGCGGGCACCCGCCCGCCCCGCCGCTCGCTGCCATCGTCCCGCTTTTCCCTGTCTGACTTGCTCCTCTGCAGCCATCCCGCCTCCAGCTGTGGGGGCGTTGGAGGAAAAGATGAGATCAAGTTGAGGGGAAAAATTGGCTGATTCTTCCAACCCCTTTGTTCCTGGGGCCCTGGTAAGAGCTGGTGATGTGCCGTGCTGGTCCTGCGCTTTGGGATGGAGATGCACCCCGGGGATGGGGGATATGCTTTGGGATGGTGGATGCACCATGGGGGTGGTGGGATGCACTCCAAGATTGGAGCTGCTGGCACTGTTGGCCATGGCAATGCCACTGACTCTCCCTCTTCTCTCCCTCTCCCTGCAGAATCAGGCTCCCCCTGGGCTCTACACGAAGACCCGTGACCCAGCCACATCTCCTGACACCCCGGACGTGCTGGAGATCAAGTTTGAGCGGGGTAAGAGCCTTCTTGCTGCCAGACACTTGGGTCTTGTCCCCCAAAGACAAATCCCTCTTCCCAGCTGGGACCAGGGTTCCCTGGCAACCAGGAGCATCTTCAGAGTTGGGGCAGATAGCTGAGCTTTGACTTGTGGCATGAGGGATGAGGGTGGTGCTTGCAACACGCTGGAGTTCTTTGAGGTGTGCAGAGGGTCTAGTTAGATCTCAGTGAGTTGCTGACACTCCTCTGAGAGCAGAGGGGTCCGAGTCCCCTCCCCAGGCATTGAGGTGCAGTGGGCACAGGGTCCCTTTCCTGCAGGGTGGCAGACAGGTGGCTCTGGGAACACAAAGATGGCCCTGACCAGTGTCACAGCTGAGGAGATCCTCCTGCAGGATTTGGCCTTTAGTGCTATCAGTGTTACATGGAGGAGACAGGACAAACCATTACATCCCTGGGGACGCATGGCAGGGCCCAGCCCTGGAACCATCACCAGAAAGGGGAACACTGGGCAGCATCTCCCACTTCTGCCAGCCATGGCCACCCCTGTGCCACCATCTATCCTGGCAGCAGCAGCGAGCCCAGCCCAGGCTGGGGAGGGGGAGACCCTGCTGGGAGGGGGCACCCCCTCCCTGCCACCAGCATCCCTGCTCCATTATAACAATCCCCCTGCAAGGAGCACCCCCCCCTCCCAGCAGCCCATTCAGCCCCTAGTTAATTTATTTGAAGTTTTAATCTAATTATTAACTATTTCAAAGGCTAAGCAGCTTTCAGCAACCGCGGCCCCGACAACGTCGGCTCTCTGCCGGGCGGACCGCGGCCAATACCCCGGCGGAGGATGCGGAGAGAAAGAGCCGGGGCGAGGGGAGGGCACGGGGTGGGGGGGCCCGCGCCGAGAAGCAGCTTAAGGTTCATTATTGCCGCGAGTTACATTTAATAGCAATTTACAACTGAGTTTATAAACCCCTGGAAAATAGGGGGTTTATTGGGGGGGGCAGTGGTGGGGAGCTGACAGCCTCCGTCACTAGACAGGGCTCTTGCGGGCGCCTATATAATAAAGACTAGAAAGGGAGGCATTGAGGCTGATTGGCAACTGATAGTGCGTTAAATGGTAATGAGGAGGGCAGATGGAGGGGGGATTAGCCTCCAACTCCGCACCGCTTTTCTTTGTGGGCCCCGCAGCCCCCTTGTCAGCTTCCTAATACATTTATTGCTCATTTCACACCGCTAAAGAAAAATGCCTCTTTCTATTCAGCATCGCCCCCCCACACCCCGCCCAGCTTTGCTCCTGCCCAGCGCACTAAAAAAAAAAAAAAATTAAGGGTGGAAAAAAAAAAGGGGTGAAAAAAGAAAAGGTGCAATAATTAATTCATGGCGGGGAGCACCCCGCCGCGGGGTGCGTGTGCGTGCGTGTGCGAGCAGCCGTGCCCCGGTGTGGGGGTCCCCCCCAGACGCCCCCCATGCTGGCAAGGGAAAGGGGGGCACACATTTGTCACCGTGTCCCCCGTCCCCGGCAGGGACTGGTGGGACAGAAGGTGCTGCGCTGTAAGACAATTGCGGAGCGTGAAATTCAATTAGTTAAGGGCCTGGTTGCAATTTCACAGGCCCTAAAAAAGAGAGAGGGAGAGGAGAGGGGAAAAGGGAGGGTGACGTTTTTATGGCCTTTTTTATTTATTTATTTCGCCTCTCTCCAGAGGTGGGTCCCCCTCCCTTCACCTCCCCCTCGCACCAGCTTGGATATGCCTTTTTAAGAAGTTATTTAGAGTTCATATCTGTCACATCTATTTAACGCCCACGGGATGATGTTCCGGGGGGATCCTGGCACCAGCTGATCCTGCCTGTCCTCGTTCCCCGCCTCTGCAGGTGTCCCAGTGAAGGTCACCAACACTGGGGATGGAGCCACTCGTTCCTCAGCCCTGGAGCTCTTCGTGTACCTGAACGACATCGCGTGAGTGCCACCCTGTCCCCTGGCACCAGGGGCAATGGCAGCAATCCCAGGGTGGGGTGGAAGCAAGATGCTCACAGCAGGCACATCCTGATGAGCCCAGGGATGGTGGTCAGCAGTGTGGGCATGGGATGGACCCAGTTGGGTTCCAGTTGTGCCATAAATGCCAGTGAGCAGAGCTGGGCACCAAGGTTGGGAACACGAGGGAATAAATGCCCCAGGGTGTTGCTTTCTGTGCATGAGGAGGGTTAAAAAGTCCTCACAACCCCCTCTGTATTGCCCATGTGCCTCTGCTGGACACTGGGTGAGGGTTGCCCTGCCCACTGCAGGGCCTTGAGCCCCCAGAGCATCTGCTGCCCTTAGGTTACCCCTTGAATGCCCAGCTCCCACATCTCACCTCACCCTGCCTGGCCAGGGGGCTGTGCCCCTTTTGGGTGGAGAATTAGCTTTTTGGGACATCGAGACATGCTGTTCAGGTCTGCAGCCCTGTCCTCTCCCTGCCTCTGCAACAGCAGCGTCTTTGGTGTTTTCTGCCCTGTGCCACCCTGTGCCCAGTTTCTGATGCCATTGGCACAGAACCATTCCCAGGCATTTGCCCAAAAATACAGCAGCACCCATAAGGGCACCTGGTCCACCTGAGTGCCACCTGGTCCCCATCCCTCCCCTTTGTGCCTCTGCCTTTATCCCCCTGATGGTGAATGGAGATGAACTTTTCCACGTAGTTCATATTTTAAATGTTAATTAAGTGGTTTTAAAATTATTTTGGCCATTGATTATAGAGCTGTGGCACGTGCTGTCTCCTTGCCTAGTTTTGTTTCCAGTGGCCCAAATGCCACAGCTGCCTGTGATGCTGCTGGCCCCAGTGACAGGCGAGGATGGAGGCTGGTGGCACAGCAAAGTGGAGCGGAAAATGAGAGAAAATCCATCTCCTTGTCACCTGCCCTAACTGGGGTCACTACCGATGGTCCCCAGTGCTGCTCAGGGGCTGGCTGTGCTGTTATTTGGCATTTGTCCCCCTTGTCCACCCCTCTGACCCACCCCTCACAGCTGCCCCTGTCCCACTGTGGAGATGGAGCTGCTGCAACTTCCCTTTTCCTCTCAGGGGCAAGCACGGGGTTGGGCGCATCGACATCGTGGAGAACCGCTTCATTGGGATGAAGTCCAGAGGTGAGCCTGTGGTGTCATCCCTGCCCTAAAAACAGCAGAAAAAGGGAAAGCCCTAGTGGGCGTGGGTCAGGTCACCCCAGAAGCCCTCAACCATTCCCTCTCCATCAGCTTTTGATGGAGATTTCCCTGTGACAAGGACTTCTTGTTGCTCTCTAATGATGGCAGCTGCCCGCTCGCTGCCACTGTCCTGGGGTCCCAGTGCCATGGGGTGAGACCTGTCTCCTGTGGGAAAAACACCAGGCTATGGTAGGAGGATGCTGCTGGAGGGTGCCAGGCTCTGTAACACAAGTGCAAAACACGGGAGGCTGCTGGAAGTCACTGAGGGTTTTTTAAAACCAATTTTTTGATCTATGTGCACATTTTTGAGGCCATGACTCTTAGTATTGATCATCCATTGGGATCAGTTTCGTCGAAAACCTCTGGAGGCATCAAGCTGCCCTGTGCAGAATGAAGTGGCTCAGCATCATTTCCCATCTCCTTTGCCCTCACTCTTTTGTTTTAAATCTCGTTAATACCTAATTAGATGCTTCCTTTCTTTAAACTTGCCCTCTGTGTAGGGCAACAGCAAATATTTGGGTAAGACTCAGCCTGCAGTTTCCCTCCCCACTGCAGGGCCCTTTACAAGAGCATCCACTGCAAAAGGCGAGAAACAAAACCCCAAATCATTTGATCTGAGTTTGAATAATCAAATTAAAACCAGAGGAAGGAGGAAAAAGCCCCAACCCCGACCCGCGCACGCCAGCCGGCGTATGTGCATGCGGGATGCTGAGTAATTTGTCAAAATCTATTTTATTTTTTTAAGAGCCACTGACACGCTCTAGTGACCCTTCCAGCATTTAATAATTTCTCTAAACCCCATTTAACTGTCATGTCTGTCTCCTGCATGACATTGTTGAGCAATCGCTATGGTGTTTGTGTGCCGGCGGATGTGGGAGGACCAGGCGTTCTGGGGACAGTGGGATGCACATCGTGGGGATGAGACCTTGGAGTGGCTTCCCCCCTTGCCTTGAGCAGGATCCTGCCCCTGGTGTTGCTTCCTGGGATTGAAAAAAACTCTGAGAAATCTGCTCCAACAGATGTCTTGTGGGAGAGGAGAGCTGGAGAGCTGGGATAGGAGGGGGATGGAAGAGGAGAGTGTGGTGGGTACCTGCCCCCTCCTGGGGGTTTTGGGGTGCAGGGCAGCTCCAGGTGACACCACCACCCCACTGCCCAGGGGTATTTTAGACCCCAAATGGGTTTGGAGTCAACAGTGCAGGAGATGGGAGCTGAGTTTGGAGGAGATGATCCCTTAAATCCCAGTGGTGAGGTGTGGCCCCGCTGACTCAGGGTTCTGCATGTTCCTTGGGGCAGCACAGGGACCCCAGCTCTGCTGGGGAAACTGAGGCATGGACAGTCAGCAGCATGAACAGAGCCCTCCATGTAGTGCAAGTGGCAGTGAAGGTGCCTCCTCTCCCTCATCTCCCAGACCCGAGGAGTCTGAGAAGAGAGAAATTCATTTGCATTGATTTTTACTAAGCTCCTAATTGAACTTCGTTAAGGCCTAATGGGCAAGGGGCACGGGGTGCACACCCGCACCAGCCTTTTAAGACCTATTAACTCGGTTTTGCCATATTTGTTTTAGTGGGAGGAGGGTGGCTAATTAGGGGGTGCCAAGGAGTGGAGCTACAGCCGGCCAGGGAGGGGGGATGTGGCTCGGCTGGAGGCTTTGGGCTGCAGTGGGAGCACAGCCCTCCCTCTCCTGCCTTTTCACATCCTCATTATCAAATTATCTTTTTAACTCCAAAGGGGGGCTAATTAAGTGAAGTAAATGAAATCAGTGGGGAGGAACTGGAAGGAGGGGATGGTCGCTGCCAAAAGCTGAGTGCTGCTTTCGACTAAGGCTTTTCTTCCCCTTGGCTCTCTCCTTCCTTTTGCCTCTCCTCCAGTCGATGCACTGAGGAGACGGAGCAGGAAAGTGGAAAACCCCCTTCCCTGTGATGAACACATGCCAGGCCAAGCTTGGCCTCGGCCTTGGACCAGGGCTAGGAATTTGGACAGCATATTCCCATGGGCAGCATCGCACTGTCCTTCCCCTTAGGAAGTCACTGCATCCCATCCTGTCCCGTGGATGGTGTTGAGAATGACAGCCTGCACTCAGCACAGCAAAATTGCTCGGATGGAGGTGAAGTGACAGCCAAGGTTACAAATTAGAAAATTTTAAGTAGCGGCAGCTGTCTCCTTGGCTACCCCCCTCCATGTCCCCCCCTGCTCCAGTCCCCCCTTCCCCAGCAGTAATTATGGGGTGATTGAAGCATCGCTGGGCTGCAGTGCTGACACCTCTGTCTTTTTCCTGTAAACACGGGGAGATGAAAATAGACACTTGGAGATGCTGCGAGTGTCACTTTGAAGCTGTCTCTTGTCTCCCCGGGAGTGGCGAGGCTGCAGTGTGGCTGTCAGCTGCCCTCCCCTCTGCCCTGGCTGACACACTCTGGTCCCCCATCCTCTAGGACCTGCAAATGGGCAGGAGGTGGGGGTCAAGGCATGTACCCAAATCTTCAGCCCAAATTGGCTTTAACGCCTCCTAAGGGGAAGGAGAGGGAATATTAATTGTTAGTGGTGGACTCAGCTCTGTGGTCAGGACCTGGAAGGGACATAGAGCAACACTCTGTGCCCCTGTGCCACTCCTATACCTGTGGGGACAGCTGGGGTTTGGTGTTAACTCGACTGTTTGCTCCCACAGCCCCAGTACGACTAGGCTGCAACATCACTGGAGTGACTAGAGAGGAGGAGTTGGCTCTCCTTTGGGACAGTCAGTGTTCTGTGTCTGTAGAAAACTGAAATCATGGACAGTGGTTGGGATGAGGTTTGGTGGAAATGGCTTGGCCTGAGATGCAGGGAGGGCTCCTGTTGTGTCTGTGGTACTGTGGCCGCTCTGAGGCAGGACATGCTGAGCCTGTGCCACTCTCCAGGGCACTGAAAGAGCAGAGCCTGGTGACACTTTTTGCCCTATGGGCTCCCCTCACCCTCTCTTGAGGCTGGGGCTGGTTGGGGACACATTCCCTTTGGCACTGGCTGGGGACATCCCCTTCAGTGGGGATGGTTTCCTATGGGATTTCTTTGTGTCAGCAAAACCCTGTGCCATTCCCATGACCATGCCATAGCAACTGCTTGGTGTTGGGAAGGGACCATCCTCTCAGGCAGACAGGGGACAGGGACATCCTGATGGAGCAGCCCTGGATATGGACAGGTTACAGCCTTTCCCAATATGTCTCCCCTGGTGGACCAGCTCAGTGTTTCCCCCACCATCTTTCCATCCACATCCGACCTGGATGGGAGCACCGCATGGCCACACCACTATTTAACTACCAAGTAACTACATTATGCAGAAAACAAGCCCTGAATGGCTGGAACAAAGGAGCAGCTTGCTGAAATAATTAAGCATCCTCCATGCCCAGGCCTTGTATGATTCAGGGGGGGCAGCAGGAAGGGACTGCTGAGGGGGACCTGCCAGCTCCAGAGGAGGTTTCCCTCCCAGCCCCCAGGTAGCCTCATTGCTTCCCAGCGGACGTGCAGGGCTCTTTCTCGCCAGCCGAGGGGAGAGGAGGGCATTTCAGAGCCGGCTCTCCCCGTGCCTGTGCCCCGCATCGTTCTGCTAATTACAGGTTTTCAGCCGCAGACCGTTGGACACGGATGGGTGGGGGGATCGGTTCCCAAACCCTGTCATTTAGCCTCGTCAGAGTGCCTCTTCAAAGAGGGGAATCTAGAAATTTTCTCCGCAAGGTGCGGAGTGGACTGTCTTGGCCCCAGCATGAATATAATGACAGATGCATTTTACAGCAAGCTGAGACTGAATGCGCTCGGCCACGGCTCCTTCTGTCAGCCAAGTCATTATTTTTTGTCATTTGCTGACAGTTTTGGTCTCATTCGTTTCTCTCTCTTTTTCTGCTTTTCCCCCTGCCTGGAAAAATGGGTAGGTATCTATGAGACCCCAGCGGGAACGATCCTATACCATGCGCATTTAGATATCGAGGCCTTCACCATGGACCGAGAAGTGCGGAGAATCAAGCAGGGACTCGCCTTGAAATTCTCCGAGCTGGTGTACAATGGTATGTACGGCCCAGACCTTCCACTGCAGCATCCTCCTGGCCTTCCTCCTCCTCCCTTGGTGCTGCCAGAGGTTGCAGGTCCCACTAGTATGTGTGCTCAGGGTTGTAAAATTCAGGTGTGGATTTTTTGGGGAAAAAAAGGGTTTGAGCTGAGCTCAGTCCCACACTCTGCCTGCTTTCCTGCCGAGGGAGCTCCGTGTCTGCCTTTGGGAGGCGATACTGCCTTCCATGAGGGCTTGCTGGTGGGTGATCCTCCTGGCATCTCTCCCAGCCCAGTGCCACCACTTCATCCCGACAAACACATTCAGATGTCTCACAGGATGTAACTTGCCATCCCTTTGTCCCCCCTTTCCCCAGCTCTCACCTTCAACCTGTTTCATCTCTCCCTGCTCTCTCCCTTTGAAGGCTGGAGCACACTGTGATATGGGACCCCCAAGCTCCCAGTACAGTCATCCCTGTCATGGGATTTGAACAGAGGCCTCTCCCTGTGCCCTGGTAAGGGCGTGAGGCACAGGAGCCCCTCGAGGCTGCAGAGCAGAGGGTCCTGGCTGTGCTATGTGGTGCACAGCCCACACAGGGGCACTGCGGGTTGGGGCTTTGCCGGGGGCTGCAGGAGGGGCTCCCAGCCTGGGCTAAAACAGCACTGCCTGGAGGAGGTTGGGAGCCTGAAGGGATAAGGGAATACTGGCTCACCCCTGCAGTGAGGGACAGAAATTAGGCCCTGTGTCCTTCCTCCTGTGGAGCAGCCACAGCTCCAGCTCATGGGTTGTTTGGTCTCAGCTCAGCCTCCCTGTGCCACAGGGAACAGCTCACCAGTCCAAGAGACTGCCAGTGCTGTGGGCATTGGTAATGGCGACCCCACACCAGAATGATTCCTGCCCCCATCCAAACAACACTTTGATCTCTCACAGGTCCTGATTTCTCAGGCTCTCAGTTCCTCTTATCATCACTTTTCAGGTGTTTCTTACTGCAAGGGCTGGGATGATTCCCATGAGATCTTCCACAGGAGGATACTCTGTAAATATCCTGACTATGGGAGCCTGGGCCTCAGGCAGCAGCAGATGCAGCAGGACTGGGTCACTGTCTCCCCCGCAGTTTCTGGTGCCTGTCACCTTCCCCTCCAAGGACATTCCCTCCTGCATCTTCTTCACCAACTTTGCATTTAATATCTGAGCCTCTTTTCTGTTTAAATCATATTTTAGTGCCCTGCAGGGGCTACAGAAGTCTTGGTTACCTTTCATTTGGATTACGGCCCCTGCCCTCATTCAGTCTCTGATGCCCCACCTGTCTCTGACCTTTTTTATTAGACTTTGACCTGGGTTGCCTTTATTTTAACTTTTTTTTTTAAGTTCAGGCGTAAACCTGTTTGTTTATTTTTAACCACTCAGTTTTTGGGCAGAAACCACGTTGAAGAGCCACTCAGGGACTCGTGGTTTCACTTCTCCTTCCCTACCTCTGCCAGGTGAAGGCTGCTGTTTTCCTGGCTCCAGATGCTGAATCCCCAGGGATTTCCAGCATGGTCCTAGACTTCCCTGAATCCAAGGAACAACCCCAACAGGGTGCAGACAGCACTCGTGGATCCCCATGCTGGAGGCCAGGCTTTCGAGCTCACCTTCGTTTTACACCTCATTATTGCAGCTAGTCCATGTTTTTAGAGGAATTAGTGTTTATCTTCCGCCTGTTGCCATTGATCCTATTGTGGAAGGGTGGCTTTGATGCCAGTTCCCATCCCGGCAGGTACATCCAGGTGCGGAAATGCCATTGTCCTTCTGCCCACGCCGTGATTAGGGCAGGATGGTGGGAAGGTCATTAAGAGGGATCGTTTCCAGTGTCTGCGGTGGGGGGTGAGGGGAGGGGGGGATGCTTCCTCCCACCTGGAGCTGTCAGAGTCAGCATTTAAGCAGCTGCTTATTATTTTAATGTGCCTGGGGTTTGTTTTTCCAGGGATGCAGCAGCCCTGCATCAATCCCGATGTTCAAAGAGTTGTACCTGGAGGGTGGTTACCAAAACCAGGGTATTGCCTGGAGCTAGAGTTCCTGCCAGCATGGCAGTGCTGGTTACAGGGAAGGGGGTCCCCAAACCCCCCTGGCCATGCTGTGGTGGGGCAGCTGAGGGGAGCATGTTCACGGAGATGGTTTCGGTGGTGGTGGGGCTACAGGGCTGTGGTGCTGTGTCTTGGAGCCACACAGACCCCAGGGACAAGGCTGCAGGATACGGCCCCACTCAGGGGCTGGCGAGGCCAAACAACAAAAGAAATTGTTTGTTTCTTCAATGGCTTCGGCCCCGGAGCCCAGCTGGGAAGGGAAAGGTGAGAGGGCACCGGTGTTCGAGCAGGGAGTGAGATGGGAGAGATAATACCTGGGGATGACCGGAGGGCTGTGAATGGGCTCTTTCTCTCTCCAGCTCTATCTCCTTCTACATCTCCCAGGCTTTGTTCCAGGTCTCCAAGGGCTTCCCGGCTAATTACCCCGCCTAAAGACAGAAGGGGCATGGGGGGTGGCAGGCAGGACCACGGCCCCTCCGTGCGCTGTGGTGGCCTCGATGGCTGGCAATGCCAATGGCTGCTCCCAGGGGATGTGTTTTGGGGGGCAGTGATTCACTCACTGTCTGGACTCAGGGGGTTTGGGGTGTCAGGTGGCTGCAGTGCCCACTGGAGCTGAGGCAGGAGAGGGAGGCTTTTCCCATGGTCATGGTTAGAAGGAGTTTTCCGTGGATGCCAGCACTGGTTCCCTGCATCCCACCAGCCCCTTGTGCTGTGCCCACACTGTGAACAAATCAAATTTCCCCACGAGCTGAGCCTCACTGGCCTTGGAGGGGCTGGGAAGGTGAGGAAGCCCACCCAGGTCAGCCCAGGCTGTGTGACTTGGTGGGAGCACTCTGGGAGGAGGAATGGGAACCACTGGGGTGACTGCCCCCTGGAGCCCCCATTGTTGAGTGGATTTCCCTTCCCAGAGCTGCCTGGGAGTGAAGTCTTGCTGTGGGGCTTCATCCCCCTGAGCAGAGCCTGCAAACCAGGGTTGTCTCTTCAGGGCAGATCCCAACTCTGCCCATCCCAGGGGAGAACAGCTCATCCTCTTCTCTAGAGGCTAGGAGATGATCCCCTGCCAATTCTGTGTCCATCCATCTCCACCTGACCCTCCCAAGATGGTGGGTTTTGAATAACAGTTTCATACCTGCTTAGCAAATATTTTCATTTCCCTGATGACCCCTGCCCCGCAGAGCTGGAAGGAGAATGGCCCTGTGGCCTCTTCTCCACCAGCTCATTCCAACCTCCTCTCCCAGTCGGATCTCAATGGCCACCAACGGGAAGGGACACACACAAGATTCTCTCTCCCAGAGCTGAACCAGAATGTCCAGCGCCTCATTTCTCTCTTCCAGTCGTGCAATTGCATCCCGTCCCTTGAAAATTACCCAGGGTCTGCCTTCCAGGAGTTATCCTGGGGCACCTCAGGGCACTCCAGCCTCCCCTGTGCCCCCCTCTGACCAAAGTCTCTGCCCGCAGGCTTCTGGCACAGCCCTGAGTGTGAGTTTGTCCGGCAGTGCATCGTGCGCTCACAGGAGCCCGTGGTGGGCACCGTCCGCCTCTCTGTCTTCAAGGGCCAGGTCTACATCCTGGGCAGGGAGTCCCCACAGTCACTGTACAACGAAGAGCTGGTGAGGTGAGCGGGGTCTGGGGCACCAGGGTGGGCAGGGGTGGTGGCAGCGAGAATCCCATCCCATCCTGTCACATCCCATCTTATTGCATCCCATCCCATCATGTCCCATCCCATCACATCCCACTCCATCCCATTCCCAGTGACACCATCCTCCAGGCCCAGCATCTGGCTGAAGCATGAGCCATGTTTTCAAGTCAATATTAATTTTTTTCCCCTCTGGCTTTTCCCTTCTCTCTGTGTTGTTTTCTCGCTCACTTGCTCCCCCCTCAGCCCTCCCTCAACCCCTTTCAATCTCTCTAAACACTTTATAAGCCATAAATACACCCGAATGAGTTTAGATCAGTCGGAGTAAATGTCAAATTATCTTCTCTCTTTCTCTTCTCTGGCTTTTTTCCCCCCCTTCCCTCCCCCTCAAAATCAACAGCTCCTAATAATCTGTCTCAACCCTTCATTATGCTTCGCACTCTCACTTGGAGAGATTAAATGAATAAAGTATTAAAAAAAAAAATAAAAAAAAAAGAGGGAAGAAAAAAAGGAGGATGGAGGGGGGTGGGACAGAGGAAAAAGAGAGAGGGAGAGAAAAGCAGGGGCACTTATTCTCCCTGCGTCTCCAACCATTTTCCTTTTCTTTTTGATTTCTACATCGCTGGTTTGAAAGCCTTTGAGTGACGGCGTCACAGGAACCCGAGAGAAAGCTGTGAGAGGCAGAGCTGTGTGGAAATGCCTCTGCACAGTAGGTAGAAAGTAACGTAATTATAGAGCAGGTCAGAACCACTCGAATGAGCAAAAATAAAAGCACAGAGGTTTTTCTGTAGCCCGTCAGGGGAGGTAAAATCGTTGTAAACTCTTTCTTTTTTTTTTTTCTTCTTCTTTATTTCCCTCCACTTCCTTCTTTCAGGTTTGTGTTTTCTGGGAAATGAGCCATGTGTTTTCAGGATGTAGGAGACCATTGGAGTTGGGATTGAGCGGGTGGCTGCTGCCTTGGGGAGCAAATTTAGCGTTGCACTGAGGCACTGGCTGCCACAGTCATAAACCCCCACATGGGTGCCAGGGATGTCCCTGTAAGTGTCTCCTTCCCAGGACCCCTTCCCTTCTCCAGGGCAATATCCCTGCTTTCCATGGGACAGCCATACCTGGGCCATGGCTCTGGGACAGGGCGAGCATCCCTGCTCAGTGCCAGAGCACAAGGAGAAAGGATGATGATACACATGAGGGACCATGGAGGGAATTTGGAGAAACTGTGTTTCTAGCAGGACCTGAGGAGCCTGGGGATGGCCAATGGGATGGTCTTACAGCTCTGCTGCTCCTGAGCCTCGTTCCTCTTCCCCAGGGGCTGGCTGGGACCCTTCTCCAAGTTCCTGCACCCACCAGCAGTGGATAAGTGGGCTGCAGCAGCATCAGCCTGGTGGAGAAGCTGGTTTAGCAGTCGCCCACAATTCTCCCTTCCCAAAGGGCAGCCCCAGTTCCCCCCAGGCATCTCAACTCAAGATGTCTTTGACTCCACAGCATGAATGTGCAAGGGGACTATGAGCCCGCCGATGCCACCGGCTTCATCAACATCAACTCACTGAGGTCTGTGGGGCCAAGAGGGACCCTCCTCGATGTGGGGGGAGGAAGCCCCCAGCACCCCAAAGCTCTTTCCCTTCCCCGCTCAGGCTCTGGGGGGTGCACTAAGCCCCCCTCTCCGAGCTTCCCCGAGCAGTGGGGTGCCACCAGCTCCCCCAGCACCAGCCTTGCCTAATTACAGCCTTCCCCAGCACAGCCAGCCTTGTTATTTTACTTATTTCTCAGACCCCCCCAACTCCAGGGCTGTAAAACATGCTGCATTTACATAATGGGCTCTTAATTTTTCCATTGCCTGTTAACTGCTTTGTTCTCCCCGATCCTCGATGTCCCCCTACTCCTCTAAGATAAATTAATTACATTATCTCGTGGGGAAAAAAGAAATAATTAAATTGTACAGGCCTTAACAAACGCCTGCTCTTCACGCCCCCTCATTCTGCTTAAATTAATTGAAAGGAAATGTGTGTTATTACTGTTAATTTACAATTAATTTTTTTTTTAAATCCCGGTTTCCAGGCTGAAGGAATATCATCGTCTCCAGAGCAAGGTCACTGTAAAGCAGGATGAATAGCAATCAATCGCACGCGAGCCTCCCGCTCCCCTTTCTAATTTCTCTAAGAAGTAGCGCTAATTGTGGTGGCAATTTGTAATTGTAACTCGTCTCCCCGGAGCGGAGTGGCGGCAGAGGTGACGGCTTTGTTATGGGGCGGCAAGTGAAATGCAATCAGGAAAAAAAAATAAGGGGGGTGGGGGGGTTGGTCCATCGGAGGAGAAGTGGGGAAAGAAATAAACCCCCAGCCACACGCGGGTTCGGCATTGAGAACCGGGCTTTATTCCTGCCTCGTTTGTTTGCTCCTCTGTCCGGGCGCTTCTCCCCGCCAGGCTTTGTGAAGTTGGTAATTGATTAAGTGCCTGCGAAGGACGTGGGGGGGTTGTTGGTACCTTGTGGTGAAAGTGGGAGCGGGGGATGTTGCCCCACATGGTGCCAGGCAGGAGGGGTGAGCTGGGAGGCAGAGGGAGGTTAAGGGATCCTTTTGGTTGCATTTGAGTGAGAGCTAAGAGCAGATTTGGCAAAGACAAAACTGGGGAAATATCCTTTGATGGTGTTGCAGGTGAAGACGAAAGGAGTGCCCGCTCCGGGCTGGGCAGTGGGTTCGTCTCCCATCGTGCCTGTGGGGTTACAGGTCCCTCTGTTCCCGATGCTCAGGCTGCAGCACTTGGCTGGGATGCAGGGATGGCTGAGCGAGGGGAACCCAAAACTACAGTGGAAGCAGGGAAAAAGGAAAAGAAAGGGGAAAAGGGAACAGAGGAAATGAAAGGGGAAAGGAAACCAGAGGAGAAAAGAAACAAAGGGGGAAAAAGGAAAGATGAAAAGAAAGGACTGGGTTTTCTTAGCCATGCAAACACCCAGGATGTCCTGCTGCTCCAAACAACCAAGGGTGGGGAAGGATCTGGTTTGGGATGTCCCCACAGTGGGTGTCACCAGGGCAGGAGCAGAGATGCTCTGTGGGACTGGGAGCAATGCACCCACCATGCTGCACCCTGCAGTACCTGGCATGACTATGGGGAGCTGCAAAGTCCTATCCCAGAAGGAGGGATCTGCTGCTTTCCAGCGCATTTGGGGAGCAAAACCAGAGCTGCCACCGAAAAGGGGAACGTTTTTGCAGCCTCCAGGGCACAGCCAGGCCCAGTGGCCATTTGGGGACATCCAGGCGTGCCCTGCCTGTGCTGCTGCGGAGCCTGCAAATGTGACAAGCTCTGACATCACAGCTGGGAAAATAACATGTTATTTTCCCAGCTTGGATGTGACTTTCCCTGCTATTACTGGCAGCGACCATCTTGGGAGGAGAAAGCAGCAGAGGGCTGTCAGGAGAGGGGAGAGAAATGGTTTTCTGGGCTGGTGGAGCCTGTCTGACCCCCATGGGCTGCAGGGAAGAGGATGCTGTGCAGGGACGCCCCATTCCCTACATCCCATGGCTCTCAGCAGCAAGTCTGTGCTGAAAGTGCAGGTGAACGTGGGGAGTCTTGTGGGTTGTGCCAACCAGTCACTCCAGATTGGTGCCCAGTGTCAAACCAGCCCTATCACTTCCACAGCAGCTCTCTCCTAGGTAGGGCTTGGAACTTCATCAGGAACCATCTCCTGGGGACATCATCCATAAAACGATGGGAACAGAACTGCTTCCCTCCTGCACACCAGGGTCAGATGCTGTGCTGGCCTGTGGGACAATGGGCAGCCCTGTAAGCTGTGATTGTTCCCTCCTGTGCTCATCCTTAGCCATGGCAGAGGTCTCCACTGGAAAAGTGGAGCTTGAAAGAACTCAGTGCAATGAGGAATTGATGCCTTTTAGGGAGGGAAAAAAACCCCAAACAAAACAACAACCAAAAAAATTGTCTCAGCAGAAGCTTCTTGTGCCCCAAAGCTTGAGAAATGCTGGATGTGCTCTGGGAGAGCTCATCAGACCTGCTGGGGCACCTCTCTCATGGGTGCCCAAGTCATAAGCTGGAAAAAGCCCTTTAACTCCCAGGCCTTGGATATCCTCCAGTACTTGTGCCACAGTTCTTTGAAGCCCAGATCTGAGGGTGTCCTCACGGCACCCACTGGGGTGTCCAGTGAGGGTTTTGCCTGAGGGTAGAAGATGTTGTGTGCCATGGCAGCTACAGATCCTCCGGAAACTCTGAGGCAGTGGTGGACGTGACTGTGGTCAGCCTTGGAGGAACAGCATGTGTTGGTTTCCAGCTGCTGCTTCCAACTGGGCTGCAAGCAGATCATGCTGTTAAGGCAGAGCTCAGTGTATTCAAAAAGCCAAGTCCAACCCAGTGTGAGTCCTGCAAGAGGAAAAAAAACCTCTCAAAAATTATGGAGTCACAGGATAGAGAAGACCCATCAAGTGCCTGCCCTTCCCTCTGATACTGCAGTGGTAGGATGCTATGAGCCAAACACCACGTTTAATTACTTTACCGTTTTAATTACTGTCAGCCCTTCAAGTTTCCATGATCTGGTGGTTTCTCATTGTTCCCCTTGCATTTCCCAGAGTCCTTCCACCCACCCCTGGTATTCCACATGGTGTGAGCAGTTCCTGAACCACCTGGAACTTTCCAGCAGAGGCAGTTTGGGCCTTCAAGGTGACAGGCTTGTTTCTGCAACACCCATCTGACTGAATGGGCAGTGAACATGGGCTGGGATCTCCCCATTCTTGGGGCAGAGCTGCACTGGGAAGAGCCTGGAGGGACCCTAAGAAGGGACCTGGGTCACTGTTGCACTTCAAAGCTCTTCTGCATGTCCCCCAGCAGTGTCACCCATCTCTCAAGGTCCAGCCAGATCCAAGGCAGTCCCCTTGGTGCCCTGGGGCTGGGGGTTCCCTGGGGATGCCCTTGGGAAGTTGCACCCCCTCTTTGCATCACAGGCCATGCTGTGGGGCTGCTCTGCCACCCTCCCAGGCTCTGGGGAAGGGCTTGTCCGAGGTCACTGCAATCGATATCTCATCTACAGGCTCTCCTAGCGGAAGTGATGGTATATTGGAACATGGTAATGGGTCTTGTCTAGTGGAAAAGGCTAATCTTCCCCAGCTGTACAGGATCTCCGCAGGTGTCCTCCGGCTCTCCCCGCTGCCACCAGCCCTGCAGCCAGCCCAGGAGCAGACACACTTCTTTAAAGCTGCAGCAGTCCAATTTATTGCTGTCCCAGTGAGGGACAGTTGCCTCCAGCCTGGCCCTGTGGACATAGAGCGTGTCTGGGGCTTCCTGGTGAAGGACTGGCACCCCAGGTGGCACCACACAGCAGAGGTGGCCACAACAGCTTATGTTTGCTGGCTGAGAGAAGGTGATGTATCCTCCAGAGGTGGCATTTCCCCAGGGACTGGAGGAGAAGGGTGTGGGGATGATGCCAGGAGGATTGTGGACCCCCAAAGAACCATCTGCAAGCATGGGTGGGAAGCAGGCACATGCCAGAGGGAGAAGCAGGGGTGACAGCTCCCTGCTGTTAATTTGGCTTCTTTGGAAACATGTTTGCTCCCTGGTGGGGCTCCCCTCCTGTTTTCCCTGATTCTAGGGATTGCTAGGAGAGCCAGGTCTCCCCCTCCTCTGCCCAGCTGTCTGTTGCACTCAGGTGGGTTCTGGGCCCAGGTGGTCCTGGTTTTTAAGCTGACCAGCCAGCTCTGACTACTGCATCCTACTGCATCCCTATGGCAAAATCAATTTTCCTGTTTATCTGGAGGTGGAGGTAGAGATAATTACCAGTTTTAAGGTTTAATAGGTGTGTGGATTTTAGTAGGAGTTGCCAAGAACAACTCAAAACAATGTTCAGGTTTGGGCAAAGCATCCTGAGGGCTCAGACATGGCCAGGGTGCGTGGAGCCCCCAGATGTGGGCTGTAAAATGGGGGGCCCAGGGACTTGGGGGGGCCCATCAGAGGCTGAATCACCATCAGATTCCACAAAGGTCATGCCAAAGACTCTGCTAACCTTGTCTGGGGCAGGGATTTTTCCTGCAAAAGATGGTAAGATGGGTCTTAAAAGAAAACTCCCAGTGGGGCAGAACAGCTGTGGGGCTGTTGGGCTTTTGCTTAAACTTTATATTGTTGGGCAAAGAAATGCAAGAAGAAACGATATTTTGCAGGAAGGATGCAGGGAGGTCTTGTGTGATTGTGCCCTGTGGCACAACCTCTTGTGCTATCCAATATCATGTCATTTTGTGCAGGTGGTGGTTCCTGGGCCAGGGCACCAAGGACAGTGTCCCCTCAACAGGGACACTGGTAGACATGGTGCACTCACAGGAAAACCACAGGATTGCCCACAATGAGCAAGTGGTTCCCATTTTCCTTTGGAGATTTGGCTCCAAGCAGTCCATGGGAGCAGCGAAGGTGCCCTGGGCCCCACACTTGGGTCACAGGGCTGCAGCACAGCACGGTTATTAAATGTTCCCATCTTTCCAAAGGGGAAGCCATCCCCCTGGTGAGGTTGAGAGTCACCGGTCGTGAGCTTCCCAGGCAAGAGGGGAGATGGTCGCCTTTGTAAACCCCTTAACAAGGTGGCTTTGTCTCCCCATTTAACAAGAAGCTCCCTTGCTTCTTCCCCGGGAGTTTCCCAACGCCGGGTCCCTGAAAGCCAGCTTTATGCTCCGGTCGGGGCCGCGCTGCCGTGGGGCCGGCAGGGATCAGAGGGACACAGGGGCCCTTCTGCACGCCCCTGACAAAGGCTGCCCCGGGGGGACAGAGCGTCAAAGCTCAGCCGGCGCAGGGCGGGACAAGGGACCCACAGAGGAGGCTGCGGTGTGAGCCCACCGTCCATCTGGTCACTCGATCATGGCAGGCAGAGACTCCGCAATGCTCAGGGAGGGCCGGGGGGGGTCCTTCTGGTCTGTCCCCCTGGAGAAGGAGGGCAGGGGGAGTGGCTGGGAAGGGACAGGTAGGTTTTGTTGGCCGCAGGTAACCAGATCCGCAGCCGTTGGTGCCTTCCTGCCCTCTCCTTTGGCTTTTAGGAGGGGTGAGATGGGAGGTGGGAGCAAGGAGGGCTGGAAATGGAGACCTGCGTTCAGAGGGGATGCTTTGCCTCAGCTGGATGGAAATGGTTTGGAGAAAACCCCAGGGTGTCTCTGCTCTGGCACCCCACAGCCCTCTGCGCTGGACCAGGGCATGTGCAACAGCAGGAAGGGACCACTTGGGAGTGATCCTTGGCAATGAGGGGCGTTCTGGTCATGGCAGAGACATCAACCATCCCCATGTCAGTGCCCAAACTACCCTCTGCCACTTTCTTTTCCTTCCCCAGGTGTGCTGCCGGCCTCTGCTCAGTTTGGGAGCTCTTGCCCTTCGCTTGTCCCACCAGTAAGAACCCTGTCTCGCCTTCCCCCTCTCCCACCATCTGCCTCTGAGCCCCCTGCCCAGATTTACTGTCACGTGTTAAAGCCATGGCTCAGCGCCAGGGTCAGCATGTCACGGTGGCCCCTCATCGATTTGTTTTACCTCCCCTTGGCTAAAGCACTTTGGCCCTGGCCCCCCCAGTGGTGTAAGGGACTTCCCAAGGCCCTCGGTGCTCCCCTTGCCCATCCTGATCCTGCATAGCTGGACCCTGTGGGCACAGGGCAGTGGGCGGCCAGCTGAGCCACTGATCTCCTGACCCTCGCTGGGGCACCTAATGTGCCTCCCTGGTTTATCTGGATCAATATTTCTGCAAGAGCAAGGAAGATCCCTCCAGGGAATTAGAGGGTGGGAGGGTCCTGCCTGTTTGCACAGCCCCACGGCTGGTTTAGTGCTTGGCCAGGCTATGTCCTTGCCAGGGACTGGGAGAGGAGGGAGATTCCAAGTCAGTGGTGCCAGCTCGATACAGGGATGCTTGAGGACTCCTCCTTTTGGTTTGTGAATCCCAAGCTCTGCACTGGGGTGCAATGACTGGGATGTCTTTGGGTCCAAAATCTGAGGAGCTGGGATGGCTTCAGCCTTCAAGGCCTCTCACTCAGCAGCAGGCATGGGGCTGCTTCAGTGGGGTTTGTTTCTGACTCGCATCATTTGGGCCTGGGTGAGAGATTCTGACCTGTTTTATTTGGTGTTGGGGGTATGTTCATAGCAGCCTGGAAACAACAGTAAATATGCCCAAGCTTAATAAGCCCAAGCAGTGAAGGACCTTTTTGGGACAACAGCCCTTCTTGACACAGGCTGAGGGATGCCCAAGGCATGAGGGCTCTTGCTTTTATGGCTTGGCTAAAGGAATCAAAGAAAGGAGCAGGTGGACCTACCTCCAATGCCACCACAGAGGCTGCATCATCCCTGCTGAAGGCACCATGTCTCCAAAAAACCCCTCCTTCCTGTCCCACAGCATCACCCCCAGCCTCTCTGACACTGTGCCCACAGATCCCTGTGCCAGTAGCTGGGGCAGATGCCCATCAGCATGGGCAGCCCAAGGAGAAAGCTGAGGCTCTTGGCAACTCTGCTTTCAGCCTCGCCCTCTCGCTATTTATCGGTGACTTTTGTCCTTGGCCAGCTTAGCGGCTGAAAGGGGCTGTATTCTATCACATGTAGGCAGCTCCTGGGGGGAGAGGGCCGCGCTTTCTGCGGGAACAAAGCATGGGTTGGCCAATTCCCCTCTCCTCCCGCCGCACCCGGGTCCCAGCTGGTTGACACACTTTGCTCCAGTGTCTCCTGCTATTAAGCCCCCACTTGCCTGCTTGAGTCGCTGGAGCTCCCCCCGTCCCTGTACCCTCGGCCCCTTTCTCTTGCTTTATTTTTCATTTTCCCTAAAGCCAGGCAGAACTTGCTCCGTGGAGTGATGTCAGATGTGTGCAAAGCAGACCAATAAAACCTAATGCATCCCGCTCTTTGTCTGCTGGCCTCTCCAGCGCCTCACATTTTCCACTCAGAAAGCCACTTAAAACACATCAGCAACAATCCCTTACAAAACAGCCACTTGTTGGCTAATTGTGCCGAGGACCCGCGCACGCTGCATTGCGCTTTCCTGCCAAGGAGGGTCTGATGCAGCCACGGCTCCCCAGCAACCAGAGGGTGATGGGAACCCTCATCATCCATCAGGATCAGCTTTGGGAGTCTCAACTGCTCTCCAGAGTGTTGTGGGGCAGGGATGTGGGATAGGGTTATTTCTGTTCACCATGGTTTTGGGTAGGACTGGAGAGGATGCTCGCAGAGCCAGAACTGGGGCACAGCTCAGATCCCACTTTGCAGCAGGATGGATGAGCAGATGGACCCAGTAGAGCTGCCTGGAACGCTCTGTCCTACCTGCTGATTCCTTTCCAGTCAGGAAAGCAAGCAAGCAGCTGCCTTGGGATGGGAGCTCAGGTGGGAATGAGATGTGTGCTGGGACTGCACTGGGCTCAGTGACTGTGGTCCTGGAGTGAAGGATCTGTGTCTGAAGGCTGGGAAGAGCTGGCTGCCTCATGCCAATGGGAGAGAGCGCTCCCTTGCAGCTTAGAAGGATGCCAGTGGGTTTCACCTGAGGCAATGGAGACTCAGGTGCCTGTGGAGGGCAGATAGTGTGCAAGTGAGAGGTGCTTTGTGCTGTGAAGGAGGCAGAGGGGTTTGGACTTTTGCCTAATGAAGAAACATCCAGAAATCCCTCACTAGGAGTCCTGTGGGATGTGAGAGAAGAAGTCAGAATGTGGGTTTTCTCCTCTTCTGCATCCCAGGGGCAAGAGCATCCCTCTGCTAGTCCCTTTGCACAGAGGGGCTCCCAGCACACCCAGCCTGCCCCTGCAGCGGACAGACAAGTGTATGCAGTGGCTGCTTTTACTGTTCTGCAGAAAAACTCTGTCAGCTTCTTCTGCTGCCACCTCTGGCATTCTGGGAGCAGGACTGGAGCAGGGAGTAGTCTCTGCAGCCTGATCTGCGGGTGGGAGGAAACTGTCACACCTTTTAGCTTAAAACTGCATAATTACACACTGGTTTGGGGCTAATTTGAGGCGGGCAAGGAGGTTCAGTGCCAGAACCAGCAGCCAGTGGTAGTGGGAGGCTCTCAGTGGGTGCTGTGCCGGGCAGGCAGCCCAGAGCCCTCCTGGCAGGCACCATGCTGCCAAACACACCTGCCCGTGCTCACCTGCCCACACTCACTTGCCCACTTCACTGTCACAGGGGCAGAGCAGGGTCTCAGAGACCCACAGGAGTCATGCAGCCTCCTGCTTCTGCTCAGTGACCAGGCTGAGCCTCTGCTATGCTGCCCCAGCCAGCAGCAGCCAAGCAAGTGAGAGGGAGCTGCAGGCAGCTGCCTGCTGTTCCCAGTGCCCTGTGTAGCTGCCAGCTGCTGTGGGATGATGGGAGACCCTGTGGGCAGGTCAGACCCCACACCAGCCACACACCTGGGCAGCAAGTGGGTGCTGGGGGAAGAAGGGGTTAAGCTGAGGCAGCACCAGCAGAAATCAGAGGATTACAGGTTTGTTGCCAGACTGGACTGTCCCATCTGTCACCAGCACAAAGACTATCCCTGTCTCAGGCTGGGCTGTCAGTGAAGAGCCCACCACTACATTAGGACTCCATTAGAGGAGACTGGCAGTGGGAAATGGCAGCTGTCAGGGCACTATCATTTCTCCTGTAATTCCTCCTGCTCCTTTCTCAACTGCACTTAAATAGCAGGTCTACCCACTGGGCCAATTTTGCATTTTCTTCCTCCCGCTGCTCCTCTTCTTTCTTTAAAGCTGCAGCTCCCTGGGCCCCTTCCCTGAATCCTGCCTGTGCCACCACTGCCTGTGCCTGCCTGTGGCATCTCCACAAGGAGAAGGATTCAGGAGTGTTGGCAGCATCTTGGCTATGGAGCCACAGCGATGCCAGCCTGGTCTGCAGTGGCACTGCTGGGCTCTGCCATGGGATTCCCTGGCTCCTGACCTTTGGCACACAAGGAGGGGAGGTGGATAGCAACCTCCAAGGACAAGCAGTGTCCTTCTTATGTCAGATTGACCAGGACTGTCTCTGAGCTGGTGTTTCCCAGTCTGTGCTGCCCTTGCCCCAAAGTCCGGCCGCCCATGCAGGGCCAGTCCCACTCTGTGAAGTGAGATGGGGTGGGCAGGACAGCAGCTGGTGAACAGGTCTGGGGACAGTGTCCAGTGCCTGTAGGCTGTGCTAGAGCAAGGTTTCTTCCTCTGGCTGTCAAATCTGCCTAATCTTTCAGCATTTGGCAGAGACTCCTGGGTTGCACTGCCTGGTACAGTCATGGTTACCTTGGGGTGGGATGTTCCCCCAGCTCCAGGCACTCTCACATCTTACCTAGAGACAAAACCACGGACCACCAGGTTTCCTGATGGGACAAGATCACCTGGAAACTCTCAGGACCTGCAGAGCATCAGCTCCAGGAGCAGCCTCAGGGAAGCAGCTCAGCATGGTGGGGGTCTCCATGCTCACAGCTTTCCCGGGAATCCCTGGGTCTTCCCACATCCTGCCCTGCCCTCACCGCATCTCCCAGCGGACCCAGCGCTACTACCATGCTGGCACTCCCTGTGGAGCCTCCTTTTCCAGCGGGAGATCAAAACAAACACTTGTGTGGGGAAGTGCATTGCAGTGGTGCTCGAAATAAATAACTAATTTCTCCCTACATGATCTCAAGGAGCAGGAGAGGCGTGAATAGCAGGGCACGGTGTTGGGCTGACTGGACTCCCCGGTGAGGTAATTCAGAGGATGACAAACATAAGCCAAAGAAAAATGTGGAAAAATGGGCGCTTCCCGCAGCCCTGAGCAAAGGAGCTATTTCAGGGTTTGGAAATAACGAAGGTAAAAAGAGGGAGAGAGGGGAATTTTCTCATTGAGACCAAGTGAAGTGCCAAACAAGCTGCTATTATGGTGGCTTTGAGAGGCACAGGGAGGGGGTGGTGGGGAGGAGAGCAGGGGGAAGGAGAGGAGGGAGGTGGGGGAGGAGAGAGGGAGAGAGGGCTGGAGGGAGGGAGAAGAGTGGGGGGTGTGGGGATGAAGGGGCTGTGAGGAGCCAGAGGTGTGAAGTGACATGGGGGAGACGGAGAGAGGACCAAGCTGTGTGATGGTGGCAGAGCCACCACATGCCAGTGCCCCATCCCTTGCCCTGAGTCACCTCCATCTCCATACCCCNGGAAAGAAGGAAAACAAAATATCTACAGTTGTCGAGACAAGGGGAGAAAAATAGAGGCAAACATCCATAATTTTCTCTGTGGGGCTTTGCAGTAATTGAGCCATTTGGATAAAAATAAAGGCAGCAGGCCCTTTAGGTAAGAGGAGCTTTTGCAATCCAAGAAGCCTGAATTATGTGTCTTGTATCACTTGAAACCCCCCACCACATCACCCCCCTCTGCCTCCCCCATGCGACACCAAACCACTTTTCCTTTTCTTCTTCTTCTCCTCCTGTTTTTTATTCTCCCTCCTTCTTTAAGTACCCTGTCAAACAGTGTCCAACGAGAGGAGAATTTCAGCTGTCACAACTCATTTCAGCGTGTGTGTGTGAAGGTGTGTGTGTGTCTCAGGCGGGGGAGTCGGGTGATGGAGGCTTTTTTTTTCCCCCTCTGTTTTTTTATTCCTCAAAAGGAAGATTTACATCAGAAATTTGTTTCTGGAAGTGTTTAAGGCCTGTAATTTCCCTCATTTCAACTACAGCCTGATGTCTTCTTCTTGCAGGTTCCCTCCCAGCCATCCCTGCCCATCAGCACCGGGGCTGGTTGTCACCATCCTGACAGCCTGGTACCTTGGTCCTGGTCCTGCCTGGCATCAAGGAGGTTCCTCCATCTTTTTCCAGGGCTTGAGGCTGCCAAATTCAGCTCTGGGTGTGGCAAGGAAGGTTCCAGTTTCTCCTTGTCAGTGTTCCAGCACCGGGGGCTTTAGGATTCAGGTTTGGTCACCTTTACAGCCTCTTTGAGGTTGGCATTAGCCAGAGAGTCATGGGGTGAATCCTACTGAGAACAGGGCACCACTGAGAGCTGAGTGGGACTGTCAGGGTGATCCACCCACCCAGGACCTGCTTGGGGAAAGGGGCAGCTGGGAAAAAGCTGGAAGATGATGGGATAGCTGAGGTGATACAGATCATCTTAGGTGGTGAGGTGGAGCAACCTGGTCTAGTGGAAGATGTCCCTGCCCAAGGCAAGAGGGTTGGAGCAAAATGATCTTTAAGGTCCTTTCCAACCCAAACCAGTCTGTGATTCTATGATTACAATCCTTCTCCCACAGGCTGTGACCATTTCTCCTAAAATAAATGGGCTTTTTGCTTGAGAAAATGATCCCAACTTCTGAAGGGAGGAAAGCTCAACATGAGCCAACAGTGTGCCCAGGTGGCCAAGAAGGCCAATGGGATCCTGTCCTGTATCAAAAATAGCGGGACCAGTGGGACCAGGGCAGTGACCCTTCCCCTGGACTCTGCACTGGGGAGGCCACACCTTGAGTGTTGTGTTCAGTTCTGGGCCCCTCAGTTCAGGAAAGAGATTGAGGTGCTGGAGCGGGGCCAGAGAAGAGCAACGAGGCTGGAGAAGGGAGTGGAGCACAAGTGCTGTGGGGAGAGGCTGAGGGAGCTGGGGGTGTTTGTGCTGGAGAAGAGGAGGCTCAGAGGTGACCTCAGCACTGTCTGGAACTCCCTGAAGGGAAGTTCTGGCCAGGTGGGGGTTGGTCTCTTCTCCCAGGCACTCAGCAATAGGACAAGGGGGCACGGGGGGCTCAAGCTCTGCCAGGGGAAATTGAAGTTGGAGAGCAGAAAAAAATTCTTTGCAGAGAGAGTGCTCAGGCATTGGAATGGGCTGCCCAGAGAGGGGGTGGATTCCCCATCCCTGGAGGTTTTTAAAGTGAGCTTGGCCGTGGCACTGAGTGCCATGATCTGGTAAAGGGACTGGAGTTGGCCCAAGGGTTGGACTTGATGATCTCGGAGGTCTTTTCCAACCCAATCCATTCTGTGATTCTATGAAAGGCTGGAGATCAGCCAGTGTAGGGAAGGTGAGTGGCAGCACACCCTGTCCTGGGGAAGAAGTGTGTTCCCTGCTCTTGGAAAGGCACCAGACAATTCCGTGGGCCTCAGCAATTCCTGCCTACTCATATAGGCACAAATGAGATGCATGAAACTGTAAAGAGCAAGGACCAGCTGAGAAGGAAGCAGCTCCATTGCTTGGGTTTTGAATTTCCTACTCAAGAATTTGGGGAATGGGGTCTGGGATCAGGGAACCTTGGACTATTCCAGGTTCAGTGTGCAAGCCCAGCCAGGCCAGGAGCTGGTGCAGGCTGCAGTTTGGGAGGTATCACCCAAAAAGGACACCCCCAAAAAGCAGCAGGAAGGACTGTGCAAGGCCCTGCTCTAGGAGCAAGCTTTGCATGTTTTTTGCATTAATCCTGGCCTAACCAGTCCTTGCATCATCCACAAGTCTCCTGCAGCTCTGATGCAGTGGGAGGGTTGTGATTGGAGACTGAACCAGACCTGGGGGCTCCACAGGGATGTGCAGGCACCTCTGGGATCTCCAGTTCGTGGCAGAGCTCCCCAGACATGTCCAGGAGTTTAGTGAAAGGTGTGACCAACACCATGGCACTGTCCAGCCACAGCCACGTGGGTCAGGAACACGGTCCTCAAACACATGGACCAAGCCAGGCAGGAAACAGACACTGGGGGTGATGTTTCCACAGAGGGGTGACACGGTGTGGCACCTGGGGGACACCACAGCAGGGATGGAGGGCGTGGCACAGCCTGGCATGGGGTGGCACAGGCAGGGAGGGACAGGGTGGCACAGGCAGGACAGGATCACATGAGCAGATAGAGGATGGCCACAGGTAAGGATGGAATAGCACAGGCAGGGATGGGATGGCAGAGGCAGGAAAAGGATGGAATGGGCAGGAAAAGGATGGAATGGGCAGGATGGGGTCACATGAGCAGGTACAGAATAGCCACAGGTAGGGACAGGCTGGCACTGGC
>VWZD01000641.1:343110-413235 GCA_013396695.1 Sakesphorus luctuosus
GGATGGGATGGGGTGGAACGGGCAGGGTTGGAACGGGCAGGGATAGGATGGTAAGAGAGAGGACAGGATGGCACAGGCAGGGACAGAATAGCACAGGCAGGAATAGGATGGAACAGGCAGGGATTGAATGGAACAAGAAGAAATGTGATGGAATGACCAGGGATGGGATGGAACTGGCCTGGATGGGATGGCAACAGAAAGGACGGGATGGCAGGAGCAGGGACAGCATGACACGGGCAGGAATAGGATGGAACAGGCAGGGATTGAATGGAACAAGAAGAAATGTGATGGAATGACCAGGGATGGGATGGAACTGGCCTGGATGGGATGGCAACAGAAAGGACGGGATGGCAGGAGCAGGGACAGCATGACACGGGCAGGAATAGGATGGAACAGGCAGGGGTGGAATGGAACAAGCAGAAATGAGGCGGAACAAGCAGGGATGGGATGGAACAAGCAGGGATGGGATGACAGAGGCAGGCATGGGACGGCAGAGGCAGGGATGGGATGGAACAAGCAGAAACGAGACGGAACAGGCGGTGCCGAGGTGGCACGGGCGGTACCGGTGCCGGGGCAGGAGCGATCCCCGCACAAGGTCCCGCCGCTGTCCCGCTGGTGTCGGGGCAAGGGGGATCCCGGAGGGGGCGTGGCCTGCGCGGACCCCGCCCATTCCCCCTCCCTGCCGCGCTCCGGCGGCCCCACCCCTCCATCGGGGCCCGCCCCCTCAGGGCACTTCCGGCGGAAGCGGGGGGCTCCTTCCCTTTCCGGGCGCGGGGCCCCGGGCGGAGCGGGGCGGGCGGGCCATGGCGGACCTGGCGCAGGGGCAGGCCCAGAGCGCGGCGCCCGTGGGGATCAAGCCCGAGGGCTTCGTGGACGCCCTGCACCGCGTCCGGCAGGTGAGGCGCCGGCCGGCGGGCCGGGGGCGCGCACTGCGGGGGCGCCGCTAAGGCCGCGGAGAGGCAGCAGGGCCGCGCTGGCCGAGGGGCCGGAGCGCCCCGGGATGTGCCCTGACAGCCGCGCCAGAGGCGGCAGCGCTGCGGGGCGGGACGGAGGGGGCGGCCCGCGTCCCCTGGCACTGGGCGGTGGGCGGTGTGGGGTGATGGGAATGCGGGTTTGAAGCCGGGCCTGGTGCGTGAGGCTGAGCCATAGGGCAGCCAGAGAAGGGCAGCGGAGCTGCGGGAGGGGCTGGAGCGCAAGGAGGAGCTGGGGGGCTCAGTTTGGAGAAAAGGAGGCTCAGAGGGGACCTTCTGGCTCTCTGCAACTCCCTGACAGGAGAGAGGAGCTGGGGGTTCGGGCTCTGCTCCCAGGGAACAAGAGGTAGCACAAGATGACAGAGCTTCAAGCTGTGCCAGGGAAGGTTTGGTTTGGATATCAGGAGGAGTTTCTTCACAGAAAGGATGATTGGACATCAGGACGTGCTGCCCAGGGAGGTGGAGGAGTTGCTGTCCCTGGAGGTGTTTGGGGAAAGACTCGTCATGGTGCTCTGCTTTAGTTGACAGGGTGGAGATCAGGTACAGGTTGGACTCAATTATCTTAGAGGTCTTTACCAAACTAATTGGTTCTGTGACTGTGAGTATAAACCTTGGTAGTGCAGGAGCTTCACATTCCCTCTAGGGAAGGAGGGAGATGCTCCCCAGGGGAATCTCTGAGCCTACAAGGTGCTAAAATGGAACGTTTCAGTGAAGGTGCCCAGAGCTGCAGGAACCAATCCCCTTGTGTTCAGCACAGCACGTGCCAGGTGCTTGTGTGCTCCTCTCCTTGTGGGAAGGGGCTCCAAGATGTGAAGCTGCAGCTCAGAAGGCAAATGTTGTGACTGTTCATCCCCTCTCCTGTTCCAGGTCTGTCCCAGATGGTTGTGCCACCCCTGAACAGGTTGAGTTTTACTTAAAATCACAGAATCAGTTGGGTTGGAAAAGCCCTCCGAGATCATCAAGTCCAACCCTTGGGCCAACTCCAGTCCCTTTACCACATCATGGCACTCAGTGCCACGGCCAAGCTCACTTGAAAAACCTCCAGGGATGGGGAATCCACCCCCTCTCTGGGCAGCCCATTCCAATGCCTGAGCACTCTCTCTGCAAAGAAGTTTTTTCTGCTCTCCAACTTGAATTTCCCCTGGCAGAGCTTGAGCCCCCCCGTGCCCCCTTGTCCTATTGCTGAGTGCCTGGGAGAAGAGACCAACCCCCACCTCGCCAGAACTTCCCTTCAGGCAGTTCCAGACAGTGCTGAGGTCACCTCTGAGCCTCCTCTTCTCCAGCACAAACACCCCCAGCTCCCTCAGCCTCTCCCCACAGCACTTGTGCTCCAGTCCCTTCTCCAGCCTTGTTGCTCTTCTCTTTAGTGACTGCATTGTAAGGAGATGTAATACAGCTGCACACCAGGACCACAGCCCAGCTGGTGCTCAAAGACCCTGATTTTATCCTCTCCAGTGTTACAGGCCAGGTGGGAACAATCTCCTTCCATTGCCCAGACACTCTGTGGTTTCACTGAGAAGCTTCTGCAGAAGCTGAGCTGGGCCCTCAGACCTCCCAGGTGCTCTCTCTGATGGAACTGGGCTGCTTTGCTCTTCCTCTCAGCTCAGAGTGAATCTGGGGCAGCCAGTCTGTGCTGTGGGCCAGCACCCTGCCCCTTCCCAGGGACACCACGAGCTGCTCTGCTCTTGGGTCACTGTTCTCTTCCTCAGCACAGGCAGGTGGGGGCAGAGCTGCCTCCCTGTGCCACTTCTCCATCCCTGGGGGTTTTTAAACTGAGACTGGCCGTGGCACTGAGTGCCATGATCTGGTAAAGGGACTGGAGTTGGCCCAAGGGTTGGACTTGATGATCTTGGAGATCTTTTCCAACCCAATCCATTCTGTGATTCTTCCAGTCACTGCCCAAGTGCTGTGGCCTTGATTTAATCTGCTTTTGTAGAGGCTTTGTAAGGGAGCAGGGGGTCTTGTCCTGCACAGAGCTAAATTGTCACCAGTGCCCTGTTGCCAGATGTCACTGAAGATGATCTTAATTGCTCAGGGGATGGATATTTTTCTCACCACCCAAGGAATCTGTGATGGAACTTCCTGGCTGGGAATCAGGTGGGATGTGAAGGCAGTTACACCTGATGCTTCTGTGGAGGTGATGGCAGAGCTTTCACCAAGAGTGTTTTATGCTCTATTTGCCTGAGTTATACCTGGTATGTAGATGTCAGTTATTGTGCTGGTTTTGGCTTTTTCAGAGTATTCTTTTTGCTTTAAGGGAATGAAGGAACAGAGGAAAAATAATTCAGTCACAGTTCTTGCCTCTGGGGTTGGTACATCATCCCTGGCTTGGTGTTTGAATCTTTCAGGGTTTAATGTCACACTTAAGACCAGTGACCAAATATGCTAAACTCAGCTCTTGTGAGAGCCATAACACTGTAATCAGGCTGTGAATACAGTGCATGGTTGTGAATAACTAAACAAGGAAGACTTTCCTGATCCAGGGGAAGTAACTGCATTCCTCAGAGCTGCTGGGATGTGAGATGACATAAGAAACCTGGAATACCTTTGAAAAAAAAAATTACTTTACATTGCTTTCAGTATTTGTGCTGGACTTGCTTGGATTTTTTTGTGAATTCTGAAATAGTTGAGATTTGAAAATAATTACTTTTTCAAGACAGTGCTGAGGCTTTGAGATGGTCAGTCCTGCATCTTCTGCAATGCACCTCAAAACAAACCCACCTCAAATGAGTGTGTTAATGGTTCATAGATGGGGACTGATCTGTCTGGCTGCTCCCAGGCAGGGTGGCTTTTCCTTCTGTGGCATTTTGGGGTGGCTGAGAGAGAGAGAGAGAACATGTTTGCTCCCCTTTGCAGTAATGGGATCAGAGAACAAGCAGAGCTGCCTGCATTTTGGACTAAAATTAATTTCTCTTGGACTGGCCTTCTGCTCTTACTGCCCAAACAGCCCCTTGCTTGGTGCTCACCCTCCTGCTCTCCTTGGCAGCCCATTTTCTGTGCAGCACTTGTGTTTGCAGCACTTGCTGGTTCCCTCTTCTCACATGTGCTGTTCTTATCATCTGTTTGTACTGTCTGAATCCCACATTTCTGGGAATGATGTGAAGGGGAAAGGCTGAGGCTTTCATGGCTTTCATGCCACCTTGGGGACCTCAGAAGTGGGTGAACATCCTGAGACTTGCTGAGAGTTGGTGGGTTGTGTGTTTGAAATCATTTCCTATATCAGGCTCGAACTTCCATTTTCCAGGGGGATGGAGAGGTCTTAGACTAACTTTTCTTTATCCCCTTAGAATCATAGAATGGATTGGGTTGGAAAAGACCTGAGAGATCATCAAGTCCAACCCTTGATCCAACCACACTGTGATCACCAGCCCAGGGCACGGACGTGCCCTGGGCTGGTGATCACAGTGGGGTTGGATCAAGACGTGGTGGATTCTCACTCAGTGCCACATCCATTGGATTGGAAAAGACCTCCAAGATCATCAAATCCAACCCTTGGTCCAACTCCAGTCCCTTTACCAGATCATGGCACTCAGTGCCACGGCCAAGCTCACTTGAAAAACCTCCAGGGATGGGGAATCCACCCCCTCTCTGGGCAGCCCATTCCAATCCCTGAGCACTCTCTCTGCAAAGAATTTTTTTCTGCTCTCCAACTTCAATTTCCCCTTGCAGAGTCCTTTTTTAGGTGACCCTTAAATAGCTTTAGTGCCTTGCAATGACTTTAATATTCAGGAAAACAACCTGTGACGTGAAACTTAAATGGCTGTGGGTGGTTTTGTTGCTTCTTCCTACAGAGCTCAGGAGAAACGACCTCACACCAGCTCGAGTGTTGTGCTCAGTGAATGGGAGGAGCAGCACTAGAACAGTCTGAAGGGTCAGATGACAGGGCCTTGCTGGTTTTTTTATTCTGCTAATGCCTAGAATTGGTGATTTTATCAGTTGCTGTTCTTTGCAGGGCAGCATGAGGAGGTTTTTCCTAGAAGCTGAGCCTGTTCTCTTGAAAGCTGAATTCTGCAGATATTTGTGTTTGAGTCCTGCTGTGCCTAGAAAAGAAGCTTCATATTTAAAACTGTTTTTTTTATTTGCACCATTCTAACGTCTGTTAAAGGTACAGAAGGACAGAAGTGCAAGGCATAGGAAAACTTGTGTCCCTCACACAACTTTGTGGATCCTTTTGTTTTCCTTGGCTTTACCATTGCAATTGGTAACTGGGGTTTGTGCTGTGTCCTTTAAAGTCTTTGCTGGAGAGCTTTATTTTGGGGAATTGAGGTGCAGAAACAGTGATGCTTTTTTCCAGTTTGTTTCAGGACTTGGTAAAATGGATACATTGGATTAAGGGGAGGAAAAAAAGCCAAGACTGACATGGAGCAGGACAAAAGCAGTGGCTGACAGCAGTACATTACTCAAGGTCATTTGGGCAGATAAGGGCTAGGCCTGATTACTTTTGCCATATTCTAATTTTTGTGATTACCCCCTGCTGAACCTGTTGTAAAGACTGAGCTTCCTGTTTTAGGTTGAACATGAGAAGTTAAAATGTATTTTAACTGCCACGTGTACTTTAAAAGCTCAGCTCTTGGTTTTGCAGGGTGGTTTTTGTCCTGCTCCAGTGAGGTGACATGTTGTCTGCCTGTAATCCGGTGGCAGCTGGAAAGCTTTAGAGATAAGGGTGCAAGTTTAAATAAATGAGCAGGGGGTGGAGGGGGAAAAAGGAAAATATCCCAAAAGCTGATAATGTAAAAATTGCTTTAACACTTTTGCTTTGCCCTTTACTTGGCAGGTTCTGTGTCAGTGTGATCATTGTGTGCAAACCTTCACCTCAGCACTGTCTGGAACTCTCTGAAGGGATGTTCTGGCCAGGTGGGGGTTGGTCTCTTCTCCCAGGCACTCAGCAATAGGACAAGGGGGCACGGGGGGGCTCAAGCTCTGCCGGGGGAGGTTTAGGTTGGATATCAGGAAGAAATTCTTTGCAGAGAGAGTGCTCAGGCATTGGAATGGGCTGCCCAGAGAGGGGGTGGATTCCCCATCCCTGGAGGTTTTTAACCTGAGCTTGGCCGTGGCACTGAGTGCCATGATGTGGTAAAGGGACTGGAGTTGGCCCAAGGGTTGGACTTGATGATCTCGGAGGTCTTTTCCAACCCAATCCATTCTGTGATTCCCTGCACTGGGAGCACAGCCTCGGTGCCAGGGAGCTGCTCCTGCACACCTTTGTGCTTCAGGCTGGCTTCCTTTCCTAGGCCACCTTCCACCATCCACAGACAACTTTTTTATTTCCTTGGAGTGTGTGGTGGGTGATTTCACCTCCAAACCATCATCCATGACTTACAGATCAATAACTGCTGACAGAGAGTTTGTGAAGGGGATGTTAAAATCAGACATCCCAGAACATGTCAGGGTGTGTTACACTTGACACTGTTCTTTTCGGTCTGCAGTGTGAGTTATTAGGTGAAAACTGTTAATAGGTAATTCTAAAATGTATTTTAAAACTTGAAGTAGTCAGAAAGCATCTTTGTAGCTTCATTAAAATCCTCTGCGTGCCAGAATGTGGGCAAAGGGCTGGGTCTGGATCTCTGGATGCAGTACAGCATCACCTGGGCACTCCATGAGGGAATGGCCAAGGTGTGTTAATGCTTTCAGGACCAGCTTTCCGGGGGCTGATTTGAGGTGTTGATGTACAAAACACTTGTCATCAAAGCTTTGCTGCAGGATCACTTGGCTGGTCCTGCAGGAAGATTTTTATTCTCTTTCTCTGGCATTTCTGACACGGTGAAGTTGTTGGTTTTCTAAAAGGAGACAGGACAGAAAGGATGAGGAGGAGGAAATGGTCCAAACTTGGAGCTCTTTACATGCAAGGCATTGAACAAAATGTTTCTTATTCTCTTTCTAAAAGCAGTGCCCTCAATCTTTCAAGATTATTTCAAATAGCTGTTTTCAGTACCCTGTGGTTTTGAATCTTGGGCAGTTGTTTATTCCACTGCAGCAAAAGTTGGTGTCAACAACCAGAGTTACTGGAGATGTCTTAGATGTCTTCCTGTTGCAGTAAAATGCAAATATTAGAAACACCTTTAGATGTATTTGTCATTTAAAACATACTGTGTAAAATGCTCTTTCATCTGTTCCTGTTGCTTATTCTCCAGTGAAATTCAGTTATAATAGACTGAGATCAGTCTCCCAGTAAAGATCCTATTCAATGGTGTTCTTTTTGCTGAAAAAAGAAGCAAATGCTGTAGAATACACTGTGCTTTGTATTTGTTCTGTAACTACTTTGTTCTGCACTTGCTTATTACAGCAAAGTACTTTATGTAGGCAAAGGATGCTGTGAGAATGCAGTTTGCCTGTCCCTGGGAGGGGGTGTTAACTTGGGAGCAGCACCCAGGGAATGCACCTGTATGTTTTTAGGGTGGGCTGACACCAGTCAGCTCTGAGAGCAGGTGGGATTGCTCATGTTGTCAGCACTCATCTGTACAGATGTCTGCCAAAAGTCACTAGAGATGAGCTGAACTTTTCACTTTTATTGTGATCATGGAATGGATTGGGTTGGAAAAGACCTCCCAGATCATCAAGTCCAACCCTTGGTCCAACTCCAGCCCCTTTACCAGATCATGGCACTCAGTGCCACGGCCAAGCTCAGTTTAAAAACCTCCAGGGATTGTGATGTTGAGGGGTGTGTCTCACATAGTTTATTTGCTTATTTATTTGCTTATTTAAGTCCCCTTACTGTGATATCTGACTGTCTCCTCTTTCCTGTAAGTAAAGTCCTTGCATCCTGGCTTGGCAGGGAATGGCAGTTGCCCCTCTGGAATGGTTGGAAGCAGAGACACAGGCAGTGCTAGTTGTGTTTGTGCAGGAAATGGAAACTCATTCTGGGCTGATAGTTTGCCCACTGGCTTATTCCTCATACAGTAAACAGAGTGATCCAGTCTCTTTGACAGAGAGTTCCCAAACCTGTCCTTGTGCTGCGTTCTTTCCCATTCCCTCTCTGCTCCCCTGTGGATGTGTGAGTGTGCAGTTCTGTGTGTCTGGAGGAATTGCAGGTCCTCCCACACAGCTCTGGTGGTGGCAGCTTCTCCAGGACAATGTTGGTGAGCTCGTTTGAACCCTCCTCTTTTTGCAAGATGTAGCTTGTCAGCTCTCCATTGAGCAAATAATCCTGAATATAATGGTCTGAGGAGTAAATACCTACTTATGATCAGGAAGAGAAACTGGGTGAATGTGATCTTAATTAAGCAAATATTAAAAGCAAGCAGAAAATTGTTTACTTTCCAAAAGAAACACCACGTTACAAAGCCACCTGAGAGAACCTTCAGTTCAGGAAGGATATTGAGGTGCTGGAGCGGGGCCAGAGAAGAGCAACAAGGCTGGAGAAGGGACTGGAGCACAAGTGCTGTGGGGAGAGGCTGAGGGAGCTGGGGGTGTTTAGCCTGGAGAAAAGGAGGCTCAGAGGTGACCTCAGCACTGTCTGGAACTGCCTGAAGGGAAGTTCTGGCCAGGTGGGGGTTGGTCTCTTCTCCCAGGCACTCAGCAATAGGACAAGGGGGCACGGGGGGGCTCAAGCTCTGCCAGGGGAACTTGAAGTTGGAGAGCAGAAAAAACTTCTTTGCAGAGAGAGTGCTCAGGCATTGGAATGGGCTGCCCAGAGAGGGGGTGGATTCCCCATCCCTGGAGGTTTTTAACCTGAGCTTGGCCGTGGCACTGAGTGCCATGATCTGGTAAAGGGGCTGGAGTTGGCCCAAGGGTTGGACTTGATGATCTCGGAGGTCTTTTCCAACCCAATCCATTCTGTGATTCTATGAACATTGGGCTGGGGTAAATGTCTTATTGGGAGAAAGAGTGTTTAGCTGTGGTGGCTGAAACTTGAGCTAATCAAGCTTTTATCCCCTGTTTTTGTAGATTGCTGCTAAAATTGGAGATATTCCTCACTTGAATAATTCTACAACACTTGTGGACCCCTCAGTGTACGGTTATGGAGTGCAGAAACGGCCCCTGGATGACGGAGGTAAGCTGGCTGGGATCAGTCAGTCCTGGGGATGGAATTCATTCAGGGAGACACTTTTCTGCTTCAGGGATGGAAAATGCATCTTTCTGTGTATGGAGATTTTATACAAGATTCCCTATGCTGTTTAGTATTACCTAGATAGCACAAGGCTCCCAGGCATTAGTATGAATGTGAAGCAATTATTTGTTAGTTGATGAACTTTGGGAAATAGCAAACAAACTCTGTAATTTAAATCTTGTTCTGTGGTAGTTGGGGAGGGAGGAGGATGCACATATTGGAGCCCACATACAGAGTGCCAAATGTACATAGTAAAGCTGTTCTTCCCTGCTGACCCTGACTTTCTGGGGGCAGGCAGTGTGTAGGAACAGCATGACAGGTGTTCCCTTCCGGTGGTCACAGCACAGGAGCCGAGTTGCTGTTGTGTTCTGTTTGCTTTGCACATGAATTTTAAGGAGAAAAGGTATTGATGTAAGTTGATACATGTTGGAAGAAAACTTCCTATATTAGCTTAGCTTTATTATTTCTCTTTAGAATTCTGAAGTCTCTTAAGTTTTTAACATTGGCCCAAACCAAATAATAGTTTACAGAATGGACCATATCTGGTAACTGTAATGAGTCAATATTGCATGAGGTGTTACAGTTTTAAAATAAGCCATTAATGTCTTATCTTTGATGGGAACAACAGAAATGTTAGAAAAGAGTTTTCTGGTTTTGACAAATCTAATGGTGTGCATTGTTACAAGAAATGTTTAAACTATATTATCTGCTGCTTTATAGATACAAAGAGCTCACCTTTACTTGTGGTTGATTATGACAAAACCAAAAACTGTGGCTATGTCTTCCTTTTGCTGTTTCCTCCAGTATTTTTCCTGACACAGGTAGCCCTGCAGGGTGGTTGTCTCCCCCACAGATATGCTCAGGAGTACTGAGGAGATAAGCAAAGCTGCTGCCTAGTACTTCATTTTGAAAAGGATTTTTTTCTGTCTGATACAAAGGCTGAAAATAACTTCACGTCTGCTTCTCAGTCTGAAAGAACATGCTGGAGCATGGGGAGAAGTTTCTTTTATGTGGAGCCTCTGGCTTGCTAATGTTACTGTTTTCTGAGCACATGCCACCACCCACTTCTGTTCTGTTCTCTGCTCTATATGAGCAACAGGTTGCTGCTCCTTTGGTTTGGGGGTTTTAGCCAAGAAGGGATTTATCTGGGTGAGCCCCCACACCCTGTATCTCTGCCTGGAGTATCACTATGCCTGTGGGAAGCCAGAGGTCTGGCATTGCTGGTGGGCGCTGGTTCTGGAGGGGAAGGTGCTCAGCCATCACAGGCTGGGCAGTGTTGGGGAAGGTTGAACAGCTCTGAGCTGTGTCTGAGTAGCTTTGGGACGTGGCTGTGTGTGAAAAAGAATAAAAATAGCCTTCTGGGAAATAGTCATTCACAACACTTGCCCTGCCTCTGTATTTCATTGATCCATCACACTGAACTGAGAGGTCTGACCTCCTGACAAAATGGGTTTTAGGGACTTGGAACACGTGAAATGGTCGTAGGGCTTAGTGACAGCACAGGTTAGACTTTGTACTTCAACTTGTCCTGGCGAGCCCTGGAACTTGCTGAGCCTCGTGTGTGTTGACACAGCCCATGTCAATATATTGCAGTCTGGGCTATAAATGTGCATTCCTGCTGGTTTCTTGAGCTGTGATACACAATCCATGGAGCAGGTGTGCTGGGGGAGCCCTGCAGTGTGGCTGCTCCTGACTGTTCTGCTCTGGGCTTGGACTGTAACTGTTTTTAAAGGATCTCCAGCACTGTATTTGCCTTTTGGTTGTTCATATCCATCTGTGTATAACTCTGTCCAATTCCTCTCCCAAAAATCTGATCTGTCAGATCTTAGAAGTGATGGGAATAGTATTTTAGACAGCTGGAATTTCACAAAACACCAGGAATTGTCAGGGTAGGAACAGGGATTGCATCACTTCTTTCAGCTTTGGTTTTATTTCTAATGCCATTAGCAAGTCCTGTACTAAGATACAGGTGTGTGATGAGTTCAGCACCTGCCTGTGTGATCCTCCTGTGCTGCTTTTTACCTGCAGCCTGGGAAAACAACTCCTGAAGTGCCTCTTGCTCTGTATGTTTGTGGTACAATCCATGTCTTAGTCTTGGGCTACCTGCTCTTGCTGCCATGACTTTAAAAGTCTATAATGCATCTTTACCTTCAGTATCTGGGAGATGGCAGTTGCTTTTAATAGAACACTTAAGTTAGGAAATCACTTTCTATTTGGAGGGGTGTCAGGATTGCAGGCCCACCCTGTTATCTGTTTTCTCCTTGTCTGTCAACCACAGTTTGGAGACAAGAAGCAATTGTGTTGTTACACATGCTCTAGAAATGTTACAGTGCAGAGGTTTGGATAGTTCTGCTCTGGACAGCTTGGAAACAAATCTGGTGGGAAATTTACCCCCAAATATTGCATGTTCGCAGCTGGGTGCAGGTCTCACTGCTTCCTTATCCCTGTGCAGCTCTTGGGAAATTAATGCTGTTCCTAATACTGCTGAAATAAATTGGCTCCAGGGGAAGTATTTAAGGTGACAGGAAAACAGTCTGTCTTTCAGGACAATCTAATTCTTCCCGTCTGTTTTTGTAAACAGCTGCTGCTGTGGCTGGCTTAGGAAGTGGTCTTGAGACAGGTGACAGGGCACTGATCAAAACAAAAGCAGCTGCCTTTAAAGCATTTCCAGGAAGAATAAATTTGTCATAGTGTTGGAAATCAGAATGTGGGAGTGCTTTTTGCACTTCCCTGAACCCTCATCTGAACCAAAGAGCCATAATATCAGCCCTGATGACCTGGCCTGATGGTGTTGGATAAACCTTGAGCCTGATTATTTCTCTTTTCCCTGGCTTCTTCATTTCCACTTTCTGGAAACAACTTTAAAATAATCCTGCAAATAGCTGTAGTGCAGGGAAGAAATCAGGTTTATTTGTTCCATTCCCAAGAAGTCTTATCCAGCACTTCTGTGGCCCCTTGCAGGGGCTGGTGTTTCCCAGCAAAGCTGAGCAGGGACAGGGGAATCCTGCAGAGAGACCTGGTGGCATCTTACCTGTGGCTGTTGCTGAGGACAGATCCCAACCCTCCTGTTAATGGCCAGCAGCTTTCTCTGGCCTCCATTTTTAATTAATAGGTTCCCTCTAATTACCAGCACACTTTAATAAGTTTATTTAATCCTAAATAATCTTTAAAGAAGCAGCCTCCTTTTGTCCAAAGGAAGCAGGGATCTAGTCTGCTGGAGAGTGGTGAGAAGGTTACCTTTGTTTGCCCTGCTTTGGGCTGCTTTCAAGGAGTGTCCTGTGAGATCTCCAGGGTTAAGCAGCAGTGTTGCAGCTGAAGCCTCGGGGCATCCTTTGAGTCTGGGAAAACAAAGGTGAGAGACCTTGGAAAAGCTTCACACCCTCCTCTCCCCGCCTTTGTCCTCCCCAAGCTCCTGTGGTGCATCCAGATACCACGATGGCCTATTTTGGTGTAATAAAACTTCACTGTAGTAGAACCAAGGGGCTCAAACACGTGAGTCAGTCCAGACCACTTTATTTCTTTGCTCCAGTAAAAATCGTGGTGGGTGGAAGGAAACTTTATCCTTGTCTTGCTGCTGGTGAGAGTCAGTCCTGGTGTTCCTTGACACATCTGCAGCAGCAGCAGGACCAGGGCAGAAGTCCAGATCTCTTGGCAAAAGGTCTGGCGTAATGCACAAAATGCCACTGTTCTTCAAAATTGCAACTTTACAGATGGCCATTTTTAAATAAGGCAGCTTAAAGGAGGGGAAAAAACCCTGTACAAATTAGCAGTGAAGGCAGGCACAAAAATTATTGTTTTGACTTTTAATTAAAGAAAAACCTTGCAATATTTAATGATGAAAAATTAGGTTAACTAATGTCTTCCTTGCAGCTTTCTGAAATTTATGATGATACAATTTTGGTTCAAAAGTATGAAATGCAGCCCTGTTCCACTGCTCTCTGGGAGATGTGTCACTCTGATTTTATTCTAGCCATGAAGGTATTCTTGACAAGATTGTATATTCCCATCGTGCACATTAATTTAGTGGGAGGCACTGCTCTGCTTTATGGGGTGGAAAAAAAATCCACATTTGTTTTGAGTGTCTGTTAGGCAGAATTCAGTTAAGGTGAAGCCTAAAGCAGGATGAAGAGTTATCAACCAGCAGGTGCCATTAATAGGAAATTGTGCTGATTTTATGCAGTATTTTTCCTTATTTGCAGTAAAATGACTGCAGTTACAGTTAAATTGTACTCAATAGATGTAAAAGGGGGGAAATATGTACGTGGCTTGTCAGAGTTCAGCCCTCCTTGGTGTGAAAGTGGAATGGTGCATCAGCTCTCAGAATTGTGGTGAGCAAGGGCTGCCCCAGCCTCTGTATTAGTCCTTGTTTTTCAGAGAAAAATGGGCATGTTGGAGAAGGATTGGACTTTTATGTTGTTGGAACTGGGAGCCACATCTTTTCCCTGCTCCCCACCCCAAAACAGAGAGAAATCATATCTGACTTGAAGTAAATAATTTCCAGTTTTTTCTGCCTTCAATCTCGGCTCTTGGAGAGGCTGTCTGTGAAAAGTGAAAGGAATGGTCTCTCACAGAAGTTATTGTGGCATATCTTTTTAAAATGAATTTGTACAATAAATACCCATTAATGCTGATACCTGCCTGGGGTGGTGAATGGCTTGTCATGTTTGGATAGTACTTGGAATGGGTTGGAGACATTGTTACGTCCATCAGAAGCATTAATTCCTGACTGTTTTAACCTCCTGTGCTTGTACAGGTTTCCCCTAAGAAGTTGTCTTTTTCAAGTGTAGGATTGTGTTACAAAATGAAGGCTCTTCCCTTCCTTGAGTGAACTTGGGGAGTTGATTATAGGATGTGCATCTGTCTCATAATTTGTGGGCAGCGGCTGCAGCGGAACAGGCTGCTCAGAGAGCTGCTGCAGTGAAGTGAAATGCCAAGTGGATATTTAAATACAGCCTTGCAGAGTTAAAACCACTCTGTCTGGCATCCTGATAATGAGTGGCCTTGGCTGTGGCAACCCCACACTACAGCAATAGCCACCAGACCTACCGTGTGTAGTTAGAATATTCAGGGTGCAGTTTGGGGCAAGATTCTGGATTTGGTCCTGTTTGCCCAGCTCCATGGTAGGAGCTTATCAGCCAGAGCAAATAATCCCCATTACATCACCCATGTTTTTCAGCTGCAGTATTTATAGTTATCAAATTAGAGCTCTTTATATTCAGGGTGAGAATATGCAAAGACAAATGTTGCAGAGTCAATAAAGCAGCAGTTGTCTTATCACCAAGCTGGGGAGAGTAATAAAATATATATGTTGTCAATATAATGGTCCAGAACTATCACTAAGGTATTGGCACACAGCAGAAATACAGTATTGACTCTCTTTGTCTATTTTCTTTGAGTAAAGTGTTTGGCCACAAACTTTATGCATTTTTCTCCCCGATTTAGAGAGTGTGAGATGCATCCACTTTCCATCCCTGCCAGCTGATTGCCATTTTATTTCAGGTCAAAGAATGTGCAGCTTGCTGCAAGGTAGTTTGGAGCAGCATCTTTATTATCACAGCTCACATATTGGCCAGTTTCATTTGTTTTGCTCCCTCTGCCCTCCAGGCATGCAACATAATCTTTCAACTGGTTGATAGCACCAAATGGTCTGGTTTTTAGCTGGTTTGCTGCAGGCAGAGTCCAGTAGGAAGCCCAGCAGGGCTTGTGTTCCCACTTTACATGAGTTGGTCTAATGATATTTTCCCCATTAACATTTGGAAGAAAGATCTAATCTGTTGGGTTTGAGGGAGGGAAGTCTGTCTGAGGGTTGTCAGTGGGGAGATAACGCTGATCATAGGTGGACCACCAGCTAACATGGCAGAAATGCCTGGAATGTGTGTGTGTGTTTTCAGAAACGTGTTTGGTTGGGGTTAAATATTGTTTGGGTGTCACGAGGTGACTTAACAGGCGTATTCCTTTAACAGGTCTCCGTGTAGGTGGGCTCCATGGAGCACAGATCAGAGACACAGAGAGAAGTATGTGCCACGGTCCCTGACGCTTTTGGCCTGGACTGAGGGAATCTCTGACTCTGCTCAGCTTTTATTCTTGTTTTTAATACATACCAGTCTGCTTGAAAATTCTCTTCTCCCTCCTCCCTCCCTGCTTTTGTCCCTTTTTTTACTACTTTGGGCTTAATTTGGGAAGGGGGGAGGTTAGTTACAGGGATTTGGATTTGGGCAGGCAGGATTTTCTCCCTTGACTCTCAGCATGGGGAGACACGGATCAATTTGCTCTCCTGTGTTCAGCTGGACACTGGGTTGTGGTGTGTGTTGATCAAGAAATCCCCTCCTGTTTTGTACCACATAACGCATTCATTTCAGCCACTGAACCTAAATTACTGTTTTGCTTTTCTTTCTTTTTCGATGAAACGGTAAGGACTCTTTTTCTATAGGGATGAAGTTAGTTTATCCGTGCTAATGCTTTGATTTTTTTCCCTTTTTTCTCTCTCTGCCACAGTAGGTAACCAGTTAGGGGCCTTGGTACATCAAAGGTAAGCAGTGGGTTATGTTTTATTATTTATTGATCAATTCTAATTGTTTATTGATCCACCATCTGTAGTAGTGTTAGGAAGTCAGAGGTTGAGAATGTGGAGAAACTGTCAGCTTGGGTTTTCTCCAGCCTGAGTTGTTTGTTCTGATGTAAAAAGAGGAGTTGACATGAAACTTGCATTTGGTTCCTGTAAAGAAAAGAATAAATTCACACTCCTTTCCCCCACCCTGGCAGGGGGCAAGAAAGAAAAAGTTTAAAAAGGTCTGGCATTTTGACAAAAGGTGGAAATATCAAACAGACATGTTATTGTTGTTATCATTCAGTTTTGTTCCCATAATATGTGACCTGGGATGACTCCTTTGTCAAAGATGGGTTTGGGAGACTCAAGCAGGTATGAGTTGTCATGCAGCACATTTTGGCCTCTAACAGAAATATAAAATTCTCAGTTTTTTTCTCAAATCCTGGTCTTGAGGAGTTATCTGTCTTGTTTTGAGTAGGAAAGGGGAGATCATTTCTAAGGCTGGATTAGCCTGAAGGTGAATAGTAGTGCATTTCCATCCTGACCAGCTGTCTGGGGCCTCAGCAGAAGGGACAAGCAATGTGCATCAAGTCTGTAGAACACTGAATTTTTAATGGTGAAGTTAAAGCTAATGTCCAGCTTGAAAAGCCCAGAAAGGGCTGGGCAGTGTTAGTACTTTATCTGCAATTTAACTAATAAAGTCTTGGATGTATTTTATATCTTCACTAATTGATCTAAAGCAAGAAATGGGAAGATTTTAATATACCTCACCTCAAAACCTGCACTGAATTTACTGTACTGGTGTTTCATTGTGTTTGAGATTGCTGAACAAATTATATGTGATGCATTTATGCAAATTTCATATTCATTGTGTTGTGTTTTTTCAAGAAGGAAATAGCCAAACAAAAAACCTGTCCAGGTTAATTCCTTTCTGCTTGACTATGGTCAGGTGTTAGGAAGCTGCTTTGGGTGCTGTTTTGAGGCAGAGACACGTTGAAAAAGTCCAAAGAGCAGTAGATATGGAAGTCTTGAGGTAGTAAGAATTCAGAGGATAATTAAAGGCAACTCTTATTAATTTCAAGGAAAAGAATGGTAAGGAGATGCAGGCAAAAAAACGCCCCAAAACACCAAACCTGGGAATATTGGAGAGGGTCATGTCAGGACTGGCTTTGATTGGCATCTCTTGGGAAGAGCATATCCATCCAGAAGGAGTCAGCAGACATTGCTGCTTGGAAGGTCTAGGCTCAGTATTGAGGAAACTTGGCCATTTTTTGGTTAAACCTGTTTGTAAGATTGACAAAAGGAGGTTCTTCATTGAAGACAGCAGATACATATTGGAAGTGCATTGTGTGACCATGAGAGGTCCCCTCAGAAACAAATGATTTTGACAGTGCCGTGGTGGTCACTTGTTTGTGCAGAATCCTCGTGTCCAGGTTCCGTGGCAGGGATGTCGTTGACTTCCAAATTGTTCTTTGTGATGATTATTTGATGGGTTTTTCTTCCTTTTTGTTTTTCAGGGCTGTAATAACAGAAGAGTTCAAAGTGCCTGATAAAATGGTTGGATTTAGTAAGTACCTTGGATTCTTTTGATGTTTCTTGATGTGTTTCCTGTGCAGGAATGCTGTTTATTCTGACACACGGTTTTGTGCCTTGTATAAGCCTTGTTTAATGTTGTCTTCATGGGGGCCAGAGGATCTGTGTTTAAAATCCAAGTGCAAACTGCATGGAAAGCTTGATGTCCCAGTAATAAGAACAAGGACATTTGGTACAAGTTATGGTAGTTGTAGTCATTTTCTCCTTTAAATTCCCATTAGCACAGTACATAAAAAAGTCAAAAGTTAATTTATTTCCCCTCATTGAAACATTTCACTTTGAGTATGTAAAATTGTGAGAGCTGAGGAAGGAAACCAACATTTAAATGTTAAAATATGAGTTGACTAAAGGCAAGTTAAAACAGAATTTAAAATTTCCCATACATTTGCTGCAGGGAAACACAACCAGATGAGAATTTTTCCTACATTTGCATTCCTGATACTGTTCTCTTTAAAGCTTGATCCTAATTTCTCTCTTCCTCTTAATGATCATTACTCTTCCTTTCAATGGCACCTCCTGCTGATGTGTTTCTACAGTGATTGCATAGACTCTTCCACTGCTGGGTCTCTGTGTATCCCTTCCAATTTGATATATGGAGAGTAAAAAGGAAAATAACAGGCCGTGATAATTACCCCATAGTGTGCAAAGTTTTATTCTGACTCTAAAGACACTGTAAGACTGTAACTCAATTCCTGCAAAGGAAATGCTCATTCCTCTCCTGCTGGACCTCTTCATTTATCAGTCCTGGTGCCACACATGGGGGAATGTTGGACGGACGCTTGGCCCTGAGAGAGGGGAGCTTGCAGGCATCATCTCTGTGTTAAATCTAATCCTGTTTCAGGGGCAGGCAGATGTGGAGGCTGCTAACCCACAGCTGGGATACTCCTTTGGGAGCATCCTGAGCCAGGCATACCTGTTTGACTTGAGCTCTTTTTGCAGTCTGGGAAGAGTAGGAATGGGAATTGGCATAGTCTGTCCTCTGTATGTCTCATTGTGAAGCAGCAACATGTCAGCTCTGAGAGTTAAGGGAGATGGATATTTGTGTTCACTTGAGGTTGATGGAGCATTTCAGGATGTAGTTCTGTCTAAGTGCAGACCAGCCAAATAGCATGGCCATTCAAAAGTGGCAGTAAAACAGGAATTTTAAAGAAATAAAAGTCTTTGTGTTTTTTAGTACCCCAAATAACTGGCTTACTGACTCAGACTGAACAAGATGTACTTAAATTACTCTTCTGGCCACACTCAAACTAGTGCCTTATTTCTTTCATACCATCTATTTCCATTCCAGTGCAAGGCAGGCTTTTTGGGTTGTTTTTGCAAGCAAATAGAATAACTTTCAGCAGTATTTTAATGTTTTTCTGCTATGATAAATGTGGTCATGCTGTGGATGTCTCTTCTGCAATGCTGGAGTCAAACTGTTCCTTTATGGAGTAAAAGGGGGAAGGTGCTCTGCAGTTACCTGGGAAAATGGTGTGTTCTGATGCTTGTTGAACTCATTTCAGTAATCGGCAGGGGAGGAGAACAGATCTCACGGATTCAGGCAGAGTCTGGCTGCAAAATTCAAATTGCTCCAGGTAAGAGCCTCTTTGTACAGCGGGTGAACAGGTTTTCATGTTGAAGGGTGTTGTGTCCATTAGATCAGGTGTTTCCCGTGCTCCCGGTGTGTTATCACCATTAACATGGATACAGACTGGGCTGACAGACATGGGAGTGCTGTTGTGGGACCCACCTCCCAGCCAGACCTTTACCAGGGCAGAAAACAGGTTTATCAGGTGGTTTGGGGAATGGAGCAAGGAAGGAACTGGTTTTAACCAACAGATTGATACGGTGCAAATGGACAATCCCTGTAGTAATTAGACCTGAAGCTCTTGAGTTTTCTCCTGGTGGTACCACTCTGCTCAGCTCTGTGGTTTGCCTCTGACTAGTCTGGTCAGCTCCAACTCTTGGCAAAAGACATTTCAGGAGGGTGGCAGCAGCTCTCCATACAGCTTGCCTTGCATCATGAAGATGGGACCATCCACCCAAATGTGCTCGTTGTTCTGTGCTGGTTTGCCTTGGGGAAGACAATGTTGCAGTGCTGTACAGGCAACTGTTGATGAGTATCATCTAAGCTCCTACCCTCCCTTTAACTGGTAGAGAAGGCTTTAAAAGAATGCAGACATCCAGTAAATCATTTAAAATATGTTGATCCCGGATGTCTTTGAATTCTTTAGCATGCAGAGGGGTGGTGCTTCCATTGGTGCTTGATAGTTACTGAGGCAGCTGCCACCTTTTTAATTCCGTGTTACAAGTTTTCTTGTTTCCTTTGCAGACAGTGGTGGGATGCCCGAGAGGCCCTGTGTACTTACTGGAACACCAGAGAGCATTGAGTGAGTTTTGATTTAGTTTCTCTCCTTTTTCCTTCTTTCTCTTCTCCCTACTGCTGCGCTCTGTCAGTGGTGCTATGTGGTTATCAGCCACACCAGCAAATGTTGGCCTAGAGAAACTTGCGAGTCTCTGGAGCATAGAACCTCTTGGTCTGATGCTTTGAACTGTGCACCTCAAAGGCTTTTTTTCCTCTTGCAGTTTGAATCCTCTGCAGAAATTTCCTTGGAATTCCCCTCCGCAGGGTGAGGTTGCTCTTAGGGCACCTAGGATGCAGTTTTCTAACTGCAGCTTTCCAGGATACTGAGCTAAGCTGTTGAAGGGCACTTCTCTTCTCCCCTTTGCTTCCCTACTCCTGTTGAGATGACCATCCTTCCAGCTGAAGAAGGGCTGCATGAGGCCTTTAAAGCCTGTTGGTGCCACTCCAGGATACTCTGGAGGTGTTGGTGTTGTTGCAGAGCAGCATGAGGCCCACTGGGGGCTTGTCTCTGCATCGCTGCCAACAAGAAGCAAAAGGACTGAACCCGAGTCTCGATTCTGCTCCTTGCATGGTAGAGACACATGGCCAGCCCGCAGGGATTTCTGATCTTTAGACCTATAGAAACTTTAGGGACAGTGTTTCCTCCCTCCCCCTTCCCAGGAGCTGAGTTTGAGACTCTCACAAACCAGTTGAGGACCTCCTGCTGGAACTGGATCCAGGATCCTCAGGCTTACAGGAACACACTTAACATATGGAGCTGCTCTTTCTCTCCCCAGCCTTTGGGTAGGTGGGTTTTTTAAAATCCATCTGGAAATCTTTGAGTTGCATTTGATAGTGAAAATACGTGGGTGCAAAGACTGTCTCTCTAAAGAGAAGACACTCATCATTCTTCCATTCCTAAGAGATCTAAGGGTACTTAAATCTCCTTGTTCTACCATAAAGCTGCAAGCAGTGAGCCAGAATAAATATAATTGGCAGACTCACATTATAGGGCAGGCAGTGTCTTCTTTCTGGTATTGAAGTGCTTTTCCCCCTTTAGCAAAGGATATTTCAGAACAAGAGAAAAATATTAAAAAGCTGGGATGCCTGATGCAGTTGGGGGAAAAAAGGGGAAGAGTTATTGTTAAGACTTCATGTTTCTGAAATAAGCAGTTAAATGTCATGTCCTTGAACTAAAATATAAATAAATTTAAGTGAGAATACTCAATTTGTGAAGCAGAACATAAACATGGAATTAGGTAAAATTTAATTTACTTTTGTGCTAAAATCCTTGTTAAGGTCATTGTTTGAAGTATTTTTTCAGGCTACTTGTAGAAAAAGAAAATGAAGTAAGGAAATCAATTAGATGTCAGACTTCTTTGAGAAGGGTTTTGTGAGGAGTGTTTTCCTTATTATATCCAGCAGCAAACTAATGGGATTGATTTCCAAGTGACCCCTTCTTATCTGAAATATGTTGTGTATTAAGTGTTATGGTCTCTATATTGTGACTAAAAGAACTTTATGTCAAGTATGAAGATAGATAAATAAACTTCTTTAAGACTGTCCTAGAATGTTTGAAGTAGGCTTCCAGAAATTCCACCTTTTCCATTGTTTTGTGAGAAAGTCAAGAGCAAGCAGTGCCCTTCTGTGTGTGGCCTCAGAGCACCACCCCCTGAGCTGTCCTGGGTGAATGTCTGTTTGAGGGGGTGACTTTGTACTGGTTTCTCAGATCTCCAGAGAGAAGACAGTCGTTCTTAGGGTGCCTGATACAGCTTGATATGAAGTGTAGAGAGCGGAAGATGCTGCATTAGAATGAACAGGGAACCAGTGAATTCCTTCGACTTTGAGAAGGATTGTGGGACAAGGGCAGGAATGGGATATGTTGGTATAGGAGTCTTCAAGATGAAGAGAAACCCTGTCAGTTACCTCTGACATGCTAAGTATTTTAGAGGAGGGATCTTTAATCTCCCAAATGCTTCTTTGTGTGTCTCTTCTCACCAGGAGTAGAAGAATCCAGTCTTTCACTGGTGGCTGCTGCAGTATCCTTGCCTCACTTCGCGGTGTAGCTTCAGCACCTACTGCTTGGAGCAGAGGCTGTGTTAGGACAGTGTTCTGGTGCTGCTGGTAAGAGCAGGCAGAGAAGAGCAAGGCAGTTGCCTGTGACTGATCAGAGAATGGTTATTCCACGAGCTGTGTTAGTATCAGAGCAGTGTGTGCTTTTTGTCTTGACCAAGGAGAACAGAGCTTGAGTTTTGCCAAATACTGTATGTGTTAGTGTAGAACCTAAAGCATCTTCACTGAGAATAAGCACCCCGAATGCTGTAGTTCAACTATTGTCCTTAACTTCCCAAGAGGTCAGAGCATGCTGCTGCTCTTCCTTCTCGCTTCCCCTTTCAAAAATCAAACTGCTTATTAAGTAATCATGACAGGGGAAAGTAGACATCAAAGAGTAAAAAAAAAAAAAAAACAGAAAAGGCAAACATTGTGCTGACTATGGTTTCCTCCATCTTTTCACTTCTTCTCCTCTCCCTGATCACTTTCCATTCCGATGGTTCCTGGTCTCTTGGTGACGTGGAACAATGTTGTCTAATGGTTGTTTCCCTCGATTCTTTTCCAAAGACAAGCAAAACGGCTACTGGGGCAGATTGTAGATCGCTGTCGGAACGGACCTGGTTTTCACAACGATGTTGATGGCAACAGTACGATTCAGGAGATTTTGATCCCGGCATCCAAAGTGGGTCTAGTCATCGGCAAAGGAGGTGAAACAATAAAACAGTTGCAGGTGCGCAAGATGCATTTCCTTTAGGGCTCTCTTCCCTACTGCAGCTTCTCTAGATCAACAGGAACGGGCTGAGATGGAGAGCCTTGAATGCTCTAATCTTCTCCAGCAGGAACTACTCTTCTGCCTTCAGAGAGCTGGACTCAACTCCAATCTTGTGTTACAAACAAAATCAGTGTGGCCTCAGCTGCACATGTAGTGGAGTTTTGGCAGAGCTGTGACAGAAACCCGTGTGCTGTAGATAACACTTGGTGTATGCTGTTCAGAGCCGTTTTCTTGTAGCCGAGGAAGGGCTGTGTCTGCTCTGCTCTGCAGTATTGTAATGCCAGCCATGCTGTTGTAGAGTGCTGTGCTTCTCTTTTGTTGCTGATCAGTGATAAAGCTGTCATCTTTTTTTTTCTCATCCCACCCCTTTCTAATTAAAAGTGTTGTGTTACGTATAAGCTGTGTTCCTAGACAGTCTTTATTCCTCCATCTGGTACAAGTTTTTAAAGAATAGAGGGTTTTAGAAAAGCATCTATGTCAAAAATGTAAGGGGTTTGAGTGCCCTGATTAGACCTCTGTCATACAGTTTTGAGGCTGGTCACTTAATAACTTACATAGAGACAGCTAGAGATTTTGGAAAGGGATGGAAAATCAGTTGTTGAGGTAGAGGGGGTTCTCCTTGCAAGGATTCAGCTATTTGTGAGCTTCTGTAGTAGCACACTTTCTGGCAGTCCTTTCCACTCTAGGACCATTACTGATTTTGTGCTGTAACTCCTCATGAAGAGCTGAAGTAGCATTCTGTAAAGGTGCTGATTTCACCTACCTAATGTTTAGTAACCAAAATCTAGTCCCTTGCTTTAGGGACTGTGCTTAGCAAAGTGCTCTGTGCTTTTTCTTCAGGAGCGAACAGGTGTGAAAATGATTATGATCCAAGATGGTCCGTTGCCTACTGGAGCAGATAAACCTCTCCGGATTACTGGAGATGCATTTAAAGTACAGGTATGTAACAAAAGTGAGCAGTTGCCCCAGAGAACTGAGAAGTAGTTTAAACTTTAGCATATTTGTCAGCATCTAATGGAGTCAAATCCAACTGTAAATGTAATAGTCCGTGCTGGTTTTGGTTGTCTGTAAGGCTGAGTAGAGCAAGTTAAAACACCAGACTAGCTTGTTTACAGCGTAACCTGGGAGCTGTCACTCCACATAAATATTACACATTGATAGGAGTAGAGATTAGGAAGGTTTGGAAAAAGTAGCTTTGAAATGCTTTCCAGTCTGTGTGGCAGAAAAAATCACAGCTCTGTCACTTGAGCAGACGGGTTCTTAGTGAGTGACTGAATCACACATTTGAGACAGTGGACCTTCCACAAAACTCTCAGACAGCCAATTGACGCAGGTAATTAAAAAACTATCCCACAACAACTCCTGAAACCAAGGGGTTTGCTTAATACTGGTACCTCAGTCTCCTTGTGTCAGGGTTCTACAGATCTGGACATACCTGCGGTTCAAAGGAAAACCCACCATCAGCCAGAGGCTGGAGGATTGTGCTCGAATTAAAGCATTAAAGTTTAGCCCTGGCATGTTCCATTTCTCAGCAAGTGCCTTTCATACCTTGCTAAGTACTTAAATCTAGCTTAGCATTCCTGTCTCCAATAAAAGTAGTTCTGTTTCATAGGATCTCCCTAATCATAAATTGCTGCAAGAGTTAGTGTTGCTCAAGGGTGGTGTGTTTGGGTTGTATTTTTCAAAGATCTTACTCCAAGTGGGCTTTTAGATTTAATATGTTTTTTCACCAAAGTTCTTACTGTGGAGGTATAGCTGTGCAGAAAGGAGTTTAAAGGCAGTCTGGCTACTTTTAACCAAATGGTACTTTCAGTGCTGCCACTTCCCCAGTGGCTTCTGCCCTGCAAGATTTGCTGTTGTCACATCTTCCATATTGTATATTGTGCCAAGGAAACATGGAGACTGCAAAGGCTGGAAGATCTTTGAGGCGCTTAAAGTTGACCTTGCTTGGAAAGCACTTAAGTGTGGTGAATCCTTGGGTTTTGTTGGGATTCTGTGGATACTGCAACAGTGTTTCTTAACTCCCTCAGATCCCTGTGAAATCTCTCCATCGCCCCTATTTCTGTCTTGACATCTCTGAAATTGATGATGTTGTTTCTTTTTGTAAAAAATACCCTGGGGACATGGAAAACATGTAAAAATGAAAGGAGTCAGATTCACTGCTGTCCCACAAGCTTGGAAATAGAACCAAGATGTCAAAGCTTGACTGATAATAGAGAGAAACAAAGGCTTGGGTTTGACATGTAGGCTTTTTTTTTGTTTTTTTAATGGTGACTACCGTTGGCTTATTTCCAAGGTACACTTTTACTAGCTGGGCTACATGCAGGTTTGTGAATGGTCTTGAGGGCTGCTAGTAGGTAGGAAGAGTATTCATTTGTCTCAGAAAGCATCTTGCTGGATTGCTGCAGAATTGGGCTTATCTTTTCAGTGAGACAATAAGCTCACTGCTGCCCACCTGCCTCCTTGCTACGTGCTCTCTGGCTCTTAGTGGACGTGATCTCTGCTATGCTACCTCAGCTCCTACCTTCCCTACATTGATATCCAGTAGGAAAGGGCCTTCACTGCCTTTAATTTAAAAACAAAAAAAAAAGAAAGCTATTTTAAAAGCTAAAGGGCCTTTTTTGAATGACTGGAGGAAGCAATTGCACACAACAAGCTGCCACCTTATGCACTTGGCAGGTTTTGTCAGACATGGAAGATGCCATCAAGAACAGATCTCCACTGACTGTGGTAAAAGAAATCCCAAATCAGAATGCTGTTTCCACTGAGGAGGTGGAGATCCCTGTGCCTGAAGCAACTGTTGAGGCCCTACCACCAAGATGGCAAGCAGAACAATTTTAAGCTAACTGTAATTTCTTTCCCCATGTAGCAAGCGAGGGAAATGGTACTGGAGATCATCCGAGAGAAAGATCAGGCAGACTTCCGAGGCGTGCGCAGTGATTTCAGTGCTAGGATGGGAGGAGGCAGCATAGAGGTACGTTTCCTTCACGAGTGCTCTGCTAACAACCTCCCTGTGGGATGGGGAGTGGGTGGAAGGCATCAAACTGCACGTGTAACCTGTAAGCTGATTTTTTGAAATGCATTGTGTTCTTTTGCCAGAAGAATTGAGTCTGGCTGCAAAGAGGAGGAGTTCTCATGGACTCCTGGATGGCACCTTTCTAACTGTTTTTTTTTAAGCTGCATTCTTGTAGTGCAGAGTTCATTTAGTGGGGAAGGAATTCGTGGCCACGTGTTTGTTTTTCTCAAGCAATGCGGTTCTGTAGCCTGGAGCTGCCTAACATGGCCTGTCCTCAAAGTTAAGAGCATCTCCATGTAAAATCAGAGTCATTCAGTCTAGTTCTCTGAGCTTTCACACTCCTTTGCCTTTCCCATCAGGTCTCTGTGCCCAGGTTTGCTGTTGGAATTGTGATAGGAAGAAATGGAGAAATGATCAAAAAGATTCAGAATGATGCTGGAGTTAGGATTCAATTTAAACCAGGTTTGTGTGAGGATGGAGAGCCGTTATTTTCTGACCAGTGTTCCACTTTGGGATTGCTAAAGTGAATCTGAGCTGAGGTTCCAGCAACTTAGCCTTTCCTCATTTACAGGTGCATTGTGTCTCTTTCTGAAACCCCTTTAAGTATGATGTGCTGCCTCCTCATGCACTTCTGGTTTTCAGAGAGTAAGAGTGTATATAGCTCGTTTGCAAACATTAGATGTCACAACAGTCATGTCTTGAGTGGTAATTATACAGATAAACAAAATAACAGTAACAAAAATCTTTGATTTCCTGTTAAAGAATTCTCCTTCAGGACATTGAAGCCTTTGGGGATCAGGAGTTGATTAATTCTGAGTCACTTTCTCTGGGTCCTTGGCTGTCTGATCACCTATCAAAGCTGCCTTTTGTCCTCTTAAAATTGTATCAGTCTCTTTCATGGCTTTTTGACATTTGAAAGTGTTTTCTTTTGAGTGTTGTTCCCTCTGCAGTGTGGGCTGGGTTTTGTCTTCTTTCAGTCCAGGGAAGAGGGGCTGAAGGTGGAGGGAAGCTGTAGCTCCTGGGATAGTTCTGTTGTGTGAAAATGCTGCCAGCAGTGGTGGTGCTGGAAGGAAGCTTTTGTTGGTGAGTGGATATTTTCTCCTTTTAATTTAGTCTTTGCCCCCTCTCTTCACAGATGATGGGATTAGCTCTGAAAGAATCGCACAGGTCATGGGGCTACCTGACAGGTGTCAACACGCAGCACACATCATCAGTGAGCTCATCCTCACGGCACAGGTGGGTTCTGGAGAGGGCTGCTTTGGGAATGCAGGCTGCATGCAGATGGATGGATGGATGGGTGGATGCTCCCTTCTCAACAGCAGCAGTGTTTTAGTGGGCCATGCACACTGCTGCACAGCACAGAGTTTTTATTTGTTTGGTTGTGGTTTTTTAACATAATAGGAGCTAACTCAGCTATGGGAAGGTCTTCTACTCCCTGACTTATGAGGCCTCATTAGAGCTCCATGTTTATCCCCTGTGTTTAGTTTTAAGTTCTTGGACATGGTGACGAGTGGAGTCCAGCAGTAGCATCAGACAGTGACTGGAGGCTCTGCTCTGGCAGCAGAGCATTGCTGGTGCTCAGTGGTGCTTCCTCTTCAGACTCCAGCCCTCTGGTCTGGTGGGAAGCACAGGAAGGTGATAAATATTCAGGGATTGAGTCACTGTGCTCTAGGACACAGTACCATATTGCATTGCCCAAGAGCAAGAAGTACAAAGATGGGTGAAATAGTAAGGCAGACTCATGAAGAAGGTTCTGTATTCCCTTTTGTATTTGTAGAAACTAAGACTTTAGGGCATTTCAAGTACATGAACATAATTTATCCATAAAGGGCCATGATTTGTCTGTCTTTATATCTCTTCTTACCTGAGATCTGGTTTGAATACTTGATTTCATTAATTTTTTTAATAATTCACTAGAATTTTGAGGTCTGTGATGACAGCCTCTGATAGCCCATGGCTTTTGGAGAAATCAGTTACCCAAAATAGATGCGTCCTTTAAGTGTCTTTGAACTTAAAAGCTTCCTTTGGAAGTTTTGGAAAATGTGCATTTCAGCTGAGTAATTCCAGCAGTTCTTTAAAGGATGACACTTGAAAAGGTTTGGAAGCAACTCCTGTGTGTGTCTGTGCCAAGATCTATTGTCTGCCCTCATCACAAACTCCAAGCCCTTTAGTAATTGATGATTATTTATAGGTTTATTTCAGAAGGTATAAAGGCATGCAGTTAAAAATATAAATATCTTCCTGAGTCAGGAAGGCAACTGCAACCTATGTTACTTGGCATTTCTTTAAAGTGCTTCAAACCCTTCAATGTGAAGCTGACGTCCGTGTCTTAATTCAGTGCCATTGATTGTGAGGGAGTTTAACTTACCTTGCTTTATTCTATTTTTTAATGTGCATTGGGGCCAGCAAAAAAGCAACTGACACACATGTTTTGCCTTCTAAGGAACGAGATGGCTTTGGAAGCCTGGCTGTTGCCCGAGGAAGAGGTCGTGGCCGTGGGGACTGGAGTGTTGGAACCCCTGGGGGCATGCAGGAAATAACCTACACCGTGCCAGCTGACAAGTGTGGCCTTGTTATAGGCAAAGGTGGGTTTGGTGACTCCAAGTACCAGAGCTTGGAATCCTTCTCTGTCAAGATGGTCACGTTCTTGCTGCCTGACAGTGAAGCTTTGGAATTTTCTGTAATTGTAGGTATTTAGTGGCCGGTGAATGCAGCATAGGAATAAGCTATAACCGCTTGTGGTTGTTTTCTTTGTGGTGCTCTCACTCATAATTGTACTCTCCAGGCCCTTGTTCACAAGCTGTAAGAGAGGCTCTTCATGCAGAGCTGTCAAATAAGCTTGTTATAACAAGCAGCTGGCTGAGAAAAGGCAGGTTCATTTGTGGATTCTTTTTATAAAGAATTCGTTTAAAGGACAGTTTATCAGGGACAAGCAGAGCAGTCATTTCATCATGCTGGATTTCTGAGTGCTGTGTGATAAAATGGAAGGTCTCTGAGAGTGGTAATAACAGTAGCTGCTTCCAGCCACATACCTGAAGTGTCTGATGAATAAAGTGAAGTAGCAGGATTTGTCTTGTCTGCATCTGGGCTGGCAGCTGACCTGGTGCACCTTATGCTGCTCGGATGGGCACGTTCACTGCCTTGGAGGCCCCTTAGCTGTTGGATTTCTCCATGCTAAGGAGATACCAGACCTTCCTCTGGAGAAGCAGGACCAACCCCTTGGTGGTTATGAGACTAAGGATCAGTCTGGGTTTGTGACAGAGCAGGAGCTGCACTTGGGGCAGTACTCAGGGTAGAGCCAGGAGTAGAAGAGGAAAGGTGCCAGCCCACAAAGGGCTGGCCTATTTCTCTCTTTTCTGCCAGACCTCCTCCTCTCTCCACTCCCGACTCCTGGGTTAGAGTCTTGGCACCAGTGGGTCTGGGAAATTGCCATTTTTCAGCCAAGAATTGAAGACGGACGAAGATTCCTCTTGGAAAAGGAATCCAAGAGGAAAAGTGCCAGCCCACAAAGGGCTGGCCTAGTTCTCTCTATTCTGCCACACCCCCTCCTCTCTCCACTCCCAACTCCTAGGTTAGGGTTACTCTTAGAGTTACGTTTAGGGTTAGGGTTAGGGCTCGGGTTAGGGTTAGGCTTCTCTTGGGTGTTACGATTAGGCCTTGGGTGTTTTTTTAATGTTCATGGCACGGCATCATTGGCACCTGAGAGCCCAAGGCTGCCACCTTTTCTCTTGGCTCTGAACTCTGGTGGTGAGTCTGAGCTAATGCACTGACCTATCAAAGGAGGTGTATTTAATTTTTCTATCTGCTTATTTCAGAAAGAGTGACATACGCCTTAACTAGTGTTTAAGTAATCACAGTTGGCTTTTAGCCTCAGCAAAGCATAGAATAGGAGCAGACAAGCTACACCAGGAAAGGAGGCAGAGATCTGGGGGCATTGTGACATGTTTCAGTGGCATTGAGTTTTCTGGGTAGGACTGAGCTCATGATGAGATGTGGCCTCTTTCCCCTGCTGCACATCCCTGCTGTTCCCTGCCATGTGTCTGGCCCATAGCACCCTGAACTTCTGCCTTGTTGGGTGACAAGGGACACAGGTCAGCCATGTATCTGCAATTGCTTTCAGATGTTGTTCTGTGCCACAAACCTGAACACTTTTTTTCCATACGAAAACCCACCTGCTTTCCCCATTATGCAGAAATTGCAGTGATTGTGCTTGTCTTCACTGAACAGGCCAGTTGGGCAAAAGATCAAGCAAAGCAAATTTTAAGCCCAGGAGTGAGACTTATATGTATGGAAAAAGAAAATTATAATGAAACTTTATTGCTGTATCCATTAGTCATCCTTAATAAAGGATCAGAAAAGGTCACTTGTTGTTCAGCAGTGCACTGAAGTGGAGCATTTGTGACTGCAGAGAGCACTGTGTGCTGAAAAGATAAATGCAGGTAGTGGAGAGAACGTCCTACCATTCAAGTGCAGGGCCTGGCACAGCCTCTCTGGGGGGTGAAGGGTGGCTTTTTACCTTTGTTTCCACAACAACAAAATAGGGATTCTTACCCGGCCAGATCAGAAGCTTTCTGGAGTGACTAATTACTAGTTGTATGGTGATTTGAGTGCTTGTAGCATTGTAATACCACCTTGTAATCGGTGTTCTCACAGTGCCTATGCTCTTAGGCTGTTGCAGCCTTCACTTTTGTCAAGTGAGTGATGGCTGTAGCATTGCCTTCTGGGGCCTGGATCAGCATGGATGTGCTACACTCTCCATACATTGATGCAAGACAGGCAGTTCTTGTTTTTATCTCCCCCACTGCCTGTGGGGCAGTGCAGGACAGAGGAGATCTTAGTGGGCCTTTCTAATAGTGACCAATTATGAAACCTGTGCTTCTCCTTTCTAGTTTCTGAGCAATTTCCAGCTTTTGGGTGTTTTTTCCCACTCGGATACAGGACAGGGCTGTTGGGCTTCCCTGTAAAATCTGGCCTAGCCCTCTGGGCCATCAGCTTGGTCTCCAAATCAGTGCCTAAGCCCTGGGACCCAGGTGTCGTGTATGTGATGTGGCCCCATAACTGCTACTGTGATTCCAAGTCCCCATGACCACCTGAAGCAGGGAAAAGAAGGAGATAACAGAGTTGCTCAGCTTCTGCAGCATATGTGGTGTAATGTCTAGGGCCTTTTCTTATGAGCATCACTTCTCACCTTTGGAGTGTGAGCCTTTAGGTGCCAATAGGGCTCCCTGTGGATCCTGTGCATGGCTTTTTCCTCTGGAGGGTGGGTAAGTGCAGCTTTTCCTTTCTGAAGGCTCTGAGGAAGGGTGGAGGGGAGCACCATGCACATGTCAAGCGCTGTCTGTGTTTGGTGGTGCTTGGAAACAGCCCTCCCTGGGCCCCCCTGGATTTCCATGATAAATACGGCGATCCTGACAGAGACCGCGGCCGGCCTGGCTCTTGTCAGCCTGGCTTTGAGCACGTTTGATTAATTGCTTTACGATGTCACGTCCAGCCGGGAGGCCACTCCTGGATCACTCCTGCCCCCCATCAGGTGGAAGAATGGATTGGGATGAATGCCCCATAGACAGCCACCATGTGCCGAGCGGGTCACCTCGCTGTGGGGAAGAGCAATTCCTTCCGGCACCGGGCGGCATCACGGGGGCTGCGTCACTGCATTTGCGTCCGCTGGAGGCTGGGTTGGGATAGCTTGGATGGGAGGGAGCACTTTGGCGTGGAGCAGGCTGGAGGGTAAGGAGTACAAGGGCACCAGGTTGTGGTATGCAGGGTAGGAACTTGCAGCCTCCCTCCTAGAGAGGCAACAAACTGGATCGTGCAGTGTGGTCTAGGAGAGACCTGATGTGGAAACAATCCCATCAACCACAGACTTGGTGCTGAATGGGGCAATGATTTAAAATCTGTATTCTCCATACTTCCAGTTTGAGATTGCTTCAAACTTTAATCCCCTTTTGGAAGGAGAAACTGGTCTGCAGTGTGAGTAGCAACCTCTGGTTGTGCCTTTGTTGCTCACTAAAAAAGTTCTGGCGTTCCTTCAGACTGTTGCCTGAAAGGGTCCTCCGTTTTCATTAAGCAGATGAAATGGCTGTTGATTCAGATCTCACCTCAGTATGTAAAAACCAGAGCTACAAACAAGTCTGCATCAGACAAAAGCATTACATAAAAAACCCTTGGTTCTAAAACTTCATCTTACCCCTTTTCCCATGCTTGACTGAAAGTAAGTGGGTTGGCTTTTGGCTGCACAGTACAATCCCTGTTGTCTGCCCAGGGATGTGACATGATTATCTTTTGTTAAATGCATCTTCAAAAATTCATTTAGAAAGAGTTAATTGCCCTTTGGCAACTTTTCCTCCTCCCTTCCCTGAGAAGGCTTTAAAATGTTAAAAAGGTCACGAGTCCATTACAATGAAATGAACAAGTGTCTGCAACATCCACAGTTTGTTTTGAAGTTGTGCTGGATGTATAGAGATGGAAATGTGAGCAAAACTGAGGAGATTATTTTTGGAGACTCTTTTTAATTAAAACCAAACAAAAACCTCTGGTTAGTTTCCTTTGCTCTCTGTCCTGCTTGCTGTCTGTCCTTTGGACTGGTAATTATTTTGGTTTGTGATTTAAAAGTTGTAAAACCTTTTCCTTCCCAGCACCCTTTAATTTCTTCAGTTGAGTGGAGCTGGTCTGTAAGTTGTGTGAGCTTCCAAAAGAAGAATTGAACCATTGTAACATTGGCTGAGGCTTTTGTTAAGCAAATTTCATGAAGAGACTGGGACCTAGCAGGTCTTGAGGAAATCAGATCCTCTGTGACTGGCTCTGCTGCATCCTGCTGGAAGCACTCCTGTGCTCTTGTGTATCCAGATGGCAAACGAGCCAGACATGTTCACTGCATGCACAGCTAACTCTGAAATAGCAGGAGACAGCCTGGAATCCTGTGCTAATGTGGTTGTGGAGGGATGTGTAGCAGCGGGGTGAAAGCAGAGGCTGGTTTTGGGCAATAACCTATCAAACAGCACATGTTTGGGAGAAAGCTTAAGCTTTGTTAAGCGACAAGGTATATGGCTGGTGGCTTTTTGCCTTAGTGGTGGGGAAAGAAAAGGAAAAAGAAGCAGCATGTTTTGGGTACAGGTGACATTTTCCTGGAGGATTTGACCAGCTGTGCAAAACCACCAGAATTCAGTCAGTGCAGTTTTTGCTTCTGTTTTGTCAAAGTGTGTCCCAACCATGTTGCATCTTGTTGGGATGTGTGCACACAGGAGGGCTGTGTGTGTTCTTAAAGCAGCACCATCTGTGACCCCAATGCTTGCTGTAGCTCATGGCCTCAGGCCATGTTTGTGAGGCATTTAAAGGAGCAACATGAGCTCAGGTATGTGCTTGCTTTTGCTGTTGCCATCCTCAACCCACTCCCAAGGCATACAGAAAGTAGCTGAAACTATAATCCACTACCAGAACCTGGCTTTGATATTGTTTTCTGGAAAGAGCTACTGGATGTCCCTCCTTATATCTTGGCTTTCTTCTCTTCAGGTGGTGAGAACATCAAGAGCATAAATCAGCAGTCGGGAGCCCACGTGGAGCTCCAGAGAAACCCCCCTCCAAACACAGACCCCAGCGTACGAATATTCACAATCAGGGGCGTTCCCCAGCAAATCGAGCTCGCTAGACATCTCATAGATGAGAAAGTTGGTGTAAGTTCCTTCTCTCTTGATCTTGATCTGTCTCTTTCAGACGTGGTGTTGTCACTCTTAGGTGCATGTAGGCCTGGACTTACAGAGTGGCACAGAATACACAGGCTTACATTATTCAGCTTCAGAACCATTTGCCTGTTAGCAACTGTCTTGAACTTGATGGCCTTCCAGCATCCAGTGGGCTAGTTTGTACTGTGGTCCCTGAAGGATCTGACTGTTGATACGATCATGGGTAGTGTGTACAGTTATAGCAAAGGGAAGAACAGCAATTATAAGGTATGAGATGAAATTTTTGAAGGGAAGGCAATAGTGTCACTGTGTTAAAATTGCATAATCCTGGCAGCATCATCCTGAAAGCAAAACACTCAACTCCTTGCTCCAGTAAATCCAGGATGATTTATCTTACACTTAATGCCGTGCTGTGGTATTGAAGCTTAATAATGTCAGGCTGCAGTACTGCTGAATGTGGAAACTTTGGTAAAAAAGCATGGAAGATACTGATCTGGGGCACAGAAAACCTGAAAAGCAGCCTTCATGCTGAATTACTTGAGAGGAGAAGGCTGGACACCAACTTCAGGATCCACGTGTCCCAGGCTGTCTTCTCTCCTTTCTTACTGCTCATAATAGCTGCCTCCACCCTGTACTCGGCGCAGGCATTAAATGTTTGTGGATTCTGTGACAGGGTACCAGCATGGGTGGACCTGGAGGATTTGGTCAAAGTCCATTCAGCCAAGCACCTGCTACACCTCATCAAAAGTAAGCTGCTTCATCTCATCCCCAAGGGGCTGGGGGGTGGCTGGGACCTGGAAAGTGTTGGGAGAGGGTTGGAGTGCCCTGAAGGGGTGGGTTACAGTGGAGTCTTCTAAAGATTGAGCATTCAGAAGCAAAAGCAAGCAAGCTCAATCCTGTAAGCCTGACTGCAGGAAAGATTTCATCTATTAAATGATAAACCAGGTAGGTATTGCATCTCCAAAATTCCTGTCTCTAGTGCAGTGAGAGCATGGGAAGAAGCCTGAACTGCATGGAGCACAAGGAATGCTGTTTAGTGTGTGTGATGCATCTTCATCTTGGCTTCATGGACAGACTGATGCCAAGGCAGTACATAACAGTTCACACCTGCACAGCATTTCCTTCTGTTCCCGTGTTCACCTGTTTGCTCAGCAGCTGCTGACTATGAGTTACAACTTCTCTTCTGTGGGCAGCTTCTGTCTGTGGCCTGGTAAGTATTTTATTGTCTACTTGAGCATGGCTTTTTGTCCTCTGCAGTGGTCCTCAGGCGTTCATGACGCAGGGCTGGGGCAGTACCTACCAGACGTGGCAGCAGCCTGGACAACAAGTCCCAAGTAAGTGCCAGGACCTGGGCTGGAGAAGGGTTGGTGTTCCCTTTGTAATACCTGCAAAAGGCAGGTTCACCCATGAGACCATGTGTGTGGAAGCAGCAAAATGATGTCCTGAGCAGAAGAGATGTGTGGAGGTACTTGGTGGTGTTTGAGCCCAGAACAAGCTGAAGGCCATGGAAATCTGTAATGCTTTTTCTGTACTAAACTGCTCACTGCCTGTTTCTGCTCTTTGGGTAGAAACTTGGTCCTTGCTGTCTGTTCCTCTCTAACAAAAACATTCCTGCCTAAGACTCTTTTCACCCAGGATTTTCCAGGCAAACACCTGCCAATCCTGCTTCCCCTTGACAAGCACATCGTGTTGGTGCTGAGCCCTCCCATCTCTTTGTTCTTGAGCTTATCAGTTCTTGCTTATTTTCTTTTTTAATTATTCCTTATGAGCTCTTCTCAGTGTTCAGCTCCCAGATTCATGGAAAGACTGGGAAAGAAGAAGGGGAAAATGAAAAAACAAGTCAGGCAAGGCTACTGTACTGGTCATTTTTTCCTGAAAGCCTGTTTAATCAAAACTGAGCAGTTTGGAATGGAGAGTCCCCCTTTTCAGAATAGTTCAAGTAGTAAATGCTAGTGGTGATGTTGTAACTGCACCATCTGTGTCCTCAACAGCCAGAGGAATATATTGCTCCAAACAGAGCAGATTCATGTCTGCTTGGTAATCTCAAAGCTCATGCGGTGGTAGTAATGTCCAACAGACTTTTCAGTCATGATTTTTCAAGAAATACAAGTTTTTTAATGACCTGATCTCATGAAACTAAAGTACCAAAAAGTATGTGTGTGGGGCAGGTAATTTTAAAGGAGTTTACTGACAGTGCTTTTTGCTGTCTAAGGCTGATTTAGCAATTAAGTAGATTATCAGCTTCAGTGCAAATTCCCACTCGTTGAGGTGCCTGAGGTAGAGGAATCATTGGAGGGGCAGTGCCTGCAATTGCACTTACAGTTCCCTGTAATACCAATCACTTTTGAGTGTTTATGAAATTGTAAATATATGAAATTCTGGAATCTCAGTGCTGCATTGCTAACTTGGTGCACTTCTGAAACATGTTATGGTGGGACATGGGAACTGTGTATGAGAAGTGTGTGTCAAACTCTGGATGAGTACTGCTCCTTAGCAATTACAGGCTAGAAATCATGACCTTGGGCTCCAGGGACTTGGGGAACGTCAGTAGTTGTTCTGCTTTCAGTGGAGGACTTCAATGGACTCTCTTGCTGTACAGGAATGGAATAGTATGCTACTGAAGAAGAGTGTTTTTTCATTGGCTTGTTTTACAGGTCCTTTGCTTTGCACCCCCAAAAGCTTTGGGCTTCCCTGAGCTTTGAGAGGCAGAGCAGTTAGTACTGCAGGGAAAGCTCTACAGAAACTTTATTTTCCCATAAAGCCTCTGAATAAATGCTTATAAAATGTGCCTTGCTCTTTTCCTTGCAAGATGCCTTTACAAACTCACCTTAGCAACTTAACTCCTTTTTCACCTCCCTGAAATGTCACCTCATCCTGCCCACCAGTCACTGGGGAAAGGGAAACCTCCTTTCATGCAACAGGTATTTGTGACTCAAGCTCACCCCTTCTGGCTTTGGAGCCTGGTATAGGAAACACAGCAACCCTGATGAACATAGTGCAGCTCATACCCCAGAGCTGGCAGCTTTGCACTGTCAGGATTCCAGTGGCTCCCAGGATCCACGGAGCGTCCTGCCTTGCCAGTGTCCTTCCCCTGTGTGAGTTTAGTCCCACAATGCCAGCATTTGGGGGCAGATGTTTTATTTCTGCTATTGCACCTGATGGATGATGTTGGCTCTCTAGTTCCAGGTCTGCTTAGGATGATCCCTGTTCCTGTTTGTAGCCAGGCACACTGAAGGCAGTCTGTGTAAGCAGGACACACAGAGTAATGTTTCAAGCAGCCTTCACCACGTCCCTCTGCTGCAGATCACAGTGGTGCCCAGGCAGGCCAGGTGGAACTCAGCAAGGTGTGGGAGGATTATTATAAGAAACTCGGTAAATAGCTGCTTTTGCACTTTTTAATTTGGAAACAGTCCTGTGAAGGGTCCCTCCCCCGAGTGCTGCAGCCTGTGTGTCACAGCTCTGTTAGCCCTGTCACAGTCTCCTGGGGACAGCCTCGAGTGCCCTCCTTGTGGGAGGAGGGGCAGACCCCCACCCCCTACACATGTATTTAGATTTTAATTACTTCCCCCATCTTAAATAAATTAACTGGCTGGGGAAACATTTTGCTGTGAAATGCATTTAGCTGCATGTCCTTTCAGCCTGCTGTGGACTGTAATTCTCCAAGAAGAAAAGGCATTGAAGGAGGTCCTTTGTTGGCATTAGCAGGTGGACAGTTGAGGCAGCCTTGACCTCTGCCAGAAAAGGTCCTGACTTGTAGCGTTGGTCAAGTCTTTTAACCTGCTTTTGTGCCCCTGGACAGGACTCTGCTGCCCTGTTCCCTCCACCCACTTCACACTTGCAGTGTATTATTTCCCCCTTCCCCTCTCTTCAAAGTCCCCTCTGGCTGCACTGCGGGGCCAGCCTGCAGTGGGCTGGGCTGGGCTGGGCAGAGCTCAGCTCCACGCGTGTCCTCTTGTCCCTGCCTGCTGCCTGTGTCTGTAGGGGCTCTCTCTGTGCCTCTCTGCAGTTCCCATTGCTGTGTTTGCTGTTCAGGGCTGTTGTTTGCTGTGTGTCTCACAATGGGAGCAAGGGAGGTGTGACCATCCTGCCTGTGCCTCGCCTGGCTCTTCCCTGCACTCAGATGTGCTGGACTGAAGGTGTCTTGGCGCTTCACAGATGAGGATTCTGTGCTCTGTGGAGCCTGTGCCCAAGGTTTGGGGTCTGTGAGCAGGCCCTGGCTGTGCTTCCCTTGGAGCAGTGTGAGAGTCCGGAGACGGTGCCATGAGCCAGCCGTGGCTGTTGGGGGTTCGTGGCTCCCTCTGTGGGATGTGTGGGGTGTGTGCTGAGGGCAGGGGGTGATGGCTGTGCCCTGTGCAGGGCTGGCAGCTCCCTGAGGAGCCAGGAGTGGCGTGGCTGCCCCGGAGACGTGTGCTGAGGGCAGGTGGTGTGCTGGAAGGCTCATGTGGGCACACTGTACACATGGGCATGGCCCATGACGGCTCCTTCAGCTGTGCTCTGTTTAGAAGAGTGAGAGTGAAGGATGCAGGCCCTGAAAAACAAGTGAGGTGACTCAAAACACAGGTGCTCCGTGGAGGTGACAGATCTCAGCTCAGTCAGGTGTCTCCCCTGCATCCCTGTGCTTGGTGCAAGTGGACTGACTGCCCAGGGTATCTGATGTGCAGCTGAGCAGCTCCCAGCCACATGCTTTGGCTTGAGCAGGTCTCAGCACAGTGAGACTTGGCTTCATGCCCTCTAGCAGGTCCCAGGTGAGGTGAAGTCAGGAACTTGAGCTTATCCTCGGCTTTCCCTGAGCTGAAGATGCCCAACACTGCAGAAATGTGGAAGCTGAAGTGTCAGATCTGGGCAACTGTGGTAGATAAAGGAACTGTCTAGTGGAAAGGTAGATGTCACTGGCTGGAAACTGTCACCTGTTCCATGCTGATGTGCCCCCTTTGTTGTCATCCTTGCACAGGCCAACAGAGCCAGCAGCAGAACAGCCATCCCGATTACAGCAAAGCATGGGAGGAGTATTTCAAAAAACAGAGTGAGTGAAACAGGCTTATTGGAGATGAACCAGCTCTTGTTAGAAAGAGTTAACTCTAATCTGATGACTTGCATCTCCACCCCTGCCACTGTTGGCTTCCAGATCCCTTTTGGTGCTGTCCTGTTGGTGATGGTGCATGTAGTTCTCCCACGGAAGGCTCTCTTGTGCTGTGGTGCATTGGGAGAGCTGCTCCCCCTGATCCACAGTCCCCAGCAGACCTCATGCCCTGCTTGCAGCCAGCCTGCCTGGGGGAAGCATAGAGCACACAGGAACTGATGCTGGCAAAATCCAGGGAGCTGGGTTGTGAGAGGATAGGAGAGCTCGTGGAAAAACATGGGCCTGGCTTTCTCCACTGTGTTATGGAGCGCATGATCCCGACTTCTGGACTCGCTTCTGATGCTGCTGCTGCAGGCTTTGGGCCGAGGGTGCCGGGTTCAGGCTGCCAGCCTGTCCCTGCAGCTCCAGGAACGCTCCCAGTGCTTTGTGCTGGTGCCTCTCAGGTGTCTGCAGCTGTTGGAAGGGGCCTGGCTCTTCTTTAAGCTTGACAGAAGGAGATCCTGAGCCTGGGCTTGGACTTAGGGAATTGCTCATCTCTCCCTTTTCCCATCTCTCCCTCCAGGTCATGCTGCCAGTGCTGCTTCTCAGGCAAGTTCCCAGCCGGACTACACGATGGCTTGGGCAGAGTATTACCGACAGCAGGCTGCCTACTATGGGCAGACACTAGGGCAGGCTCAGGCCCACAGCCAGGTCTGTATTCACCTTCCCTCAACCCCACTGCTCCTTCCCTTGGGGAATTGGGTGTGTTGGCCTAACTCTGGTGTGGGGACTCTCCTTTGGGTTCACATGGTGAAGCAGAGATGTTTTGTGGCTGAGGAAGTGAGCTCAAGAGACTCTGGACAGCAGAGTGTTACTTCCCTGTACAGGGTGAGGGGTTTTTTGGGAGAGGGCTAGGAGGTTATTTTTTGCTCCTGGGAGCCTTTATAAGACCTCCAGGTTGTTGTGTGACTTTAGGGAATTAAAGGATTGGCAGAGCCAGGCTGGTGAGGTAGCACAGCACTGGCACATCCTGGGACTGCGTGTGCAGGCTCTGCCTTTTCTTGTGCTGGGACAGGAGCTGTGCACTCACCAGCTCCCTGTGCTGAAAGAGAGACCAAAACTGTTGAAACATAATATGAATTAACCTGCTTTCAAGTAAAATCTCGCCTCAGCTGTCACCCAGCCCCCTGGAGGGTCGTGTGGGATTTACCCTGATTGTACCCACAGGCTTTTTCCGAGCACCAGGTCTGCAGAGCAAACAATAAACCAAAAACTGTGCAGAGCCCCTTAGAGTGCTCAGACACTTCTCCCCACTGATCCACGTGTATTTCTGGCCCCTGGGAGCAGAGCCTGGAGTGGATGCCGAGGGCAGCCCATCCCCAGGCAGCTGCAGTGCCGAGGGCGAGCGGGGCGAGCCGGTGCCGGTGCCGGCACTTGCCGCGGGCGCTGGGCAAGTGTGACCTGGAAGCGGTGGGTGATAAAAGGGAGTTCCCTTCATCCCTCTCTGAGTCTGGCCCGCTAGAAAGAGGGGTCTTGTTTGGTAAGAGGCAGGAATACTGAGAATAAGAGCTCTAGCAGGGGCTTGGAGCATCCTTTGAGGTCTGTATCCCGCCTGGCTGGAGCAGGGACAGACCTGTGTCGGGAGTGGATGCCTCGGCAGCTTTGGGAATTTGCTGCCACGGAGTAACTTTTCCTTTTCTCCCCGTCTCTCTCTCCAGGAGCAGTAGAACAAGGTCCTCGTGGCAATTTTTTTTCCTTGGAATCATTGTGGAAGAAAACCTTTTTGTAACAGAGGTTTCTAGATTTGCAACGTTTTGATGAAGACTTTTCTGTTTGTGAAACACTAGCTGTAGGATAATCTATACTGAACTTTTCTAAGAATCAGGAACAATTAGTAATGTACTAAACTTATGGACATGCTGGTAATTTTGTTTCCAAATTTATATTATTAAAAAAAAAAAACAAACCTCCGGGATTCTTTTTGGAAAGAAGCCAGAGAATTTGCAGGCACCAAAACGCACCCCAGAGCTGTGACATTTCAACATGTGGGTTTTTTGTGTGTTTTTTTGGTTTTTTTTTTCCTTTCAATTTTCGATCTTTTCTGTTGCAACAGAAAGAGTGGCTTGGAAGTCTTAGGTGGTATGTAACAAATCTTGAAAAGAAAAAAAAATTTAAACAGTATTTAAATATTCTTAAATATGTAAATTCATTAAATGTTTTACTTCTAATTTCTTGTATCTTGGCTGTCTTTGATTTTATTGCATTTTTAAAAAACTGAACTATGATATGTATTGTAATTAATGATATGAATTCTGTATTGAGACAGTTACTGTTTGCAAGTTCTGGGCGGGGGGCATTTTGTAGGGTTTGTATAATTTCTAGAGTCTAAAGGGGTAATATAAAAATGTGTTAATTTTTTTAGCAATACATTTTTTCATGTCTCCATTGCTAGTTGCATTTATGTATCTAAGACCTCCAAGCTTGTTTAAAAAAAAAGAAAAAACAAAAAAAAAAGAAAAGAAAAAAACTTTCCTCTATGCTCTCAGAAATATAAATACTGTTATTTTTAATATTAAAATGAATCTGCTATTAGTACCTTTAACAAACACTGTGGAACATAAAACCATATAAAAGGTAGTAACTATTTTTTAATTCCAAGGTGTTTTTTGCTTTTTCATTTCTTTTAAATATTTTCTTATCTAATATTTGTCAAATTACCTAGAGAAATAAATGAATCTAGTATTAACCACGGTATGCGCTAAATAATTTTGATTTAATAAAAGGGATAATATGATTTCCAATGTTTACTGTAGTGTTTCTTGTACAGATAACAGTGTATTTTTAAAGGAAAAACGGAATTGAAGCTATTTTTTCTTGCATTTTTAATTGCCCTGCGGGACATTCCGTTTTTAAATGTACTGAATTTACTGTTCTTGGGTTCTTTCCTTATTTTTCCTTATGCTTGAAATGTCTAACTATAAAGAACTGCGATTGGATAATGTTGAGCATGGTGTTAAAAAAAAAGTGTTCTTTTTATTTGACTGACAGTTGCATTTTACACTCTATATAATAAAATTTCCACAAGGTGTCTTGTGGGTGAAGTATTTCCCGTCTCTTGGACTCTTGTTCCCTCTCCGCGGTCCTGGCTCTCCGCAGCTCCTTGTGCTGCTTCCCGGGGAGTTTGGGGTGATCAGCGAGGTCAGCGCAGCCTTAATTGTACTGAAACTCTATTAATGTCACATCAACGTCTCTCTTGGCTGTGACACTGAGGATTTCCATGGAATTCGCTGTAATTGTCACTGTCTGAGCCAGGAGGATCCATTTTAATACCAGGAAGTTTCCTACAGCCCTGTAAAGGTTTTATTGCTTGTCGAGGAGGTGGCAGCCCCTGAGTTTAATACTCTGAACTTGTTGCTCTTCCCTAACTTTGTCTTTGTGGCTGAATCCATCCAGGACTCGCCATCCCTGCAAGTGGAATCGCTGGAGCAGCACTGACAGAGAGAGGGATGTAGCTCTGGCCGTTCTCACCCCATAGACATTCACCTTTAGTTGTGCCCAGACCAAGTTTAGCAATAATTGTAGTCCCTTCAGGGATCCCTTTCTTGTAAAATGTGAGTTTTGAGCTCCTCCAACCCAAAGCAGCTCCATCCACTGTTCCCAGGCAGCTGCAGGGGTTTACGGACGGGGGAAGGGAGGGAGGGAGGGAGGAAAGAAGATCCCATCTGCAAAGCTGGGAGCGGGAGGCATGTTGAGAGCCGGAAGAAAAGGAGATGTAGCATCTCTAAATATACCTCCAGAGAATCAAGAGAGACATTGAGAGATGGGATAGTAAAAGCCACTTGGAAAGAGGGGAGAGGGAGGAAAAAATGGCTAGAGGAGGGCATAAAGGCTGCTGATGGGAATTGGGAACGGGCATTACCGAGAAGACTTCCTTCTAATTCATCTTCCAAGCTCTGTGCCAAAACAGCATTTGGCATGGTTCACAGGGAGCAATTGTGTGATAATGAACCCTAAGGTGTCCCTTAATTGAAGACTGAGGATTACAGATTGTGCCAATAGTCGTAAATGGCGCAGGATTGTGGGAGGATGCATTTTCTTAAATGTATCTGTAAGTACAGATGAGTGAGTCTCCCCAGTGAAATGCCCATACTATAAATTATGGAAATATCTCTTTCTGATGCAACCTTTTATTGAGGGGGTGGGGCAGCATGAGAAATAGTTTGCAAGCCTTTGAAATTTGGCCTGTCATTAAGATGGTGCCTGCAAAGCTGCATTTTCATCAGCAGTCTGGTGTCCTGGAAGGCTGAAGTGCTTGAAATGTTCCCAAGTTCACCAGTTTGTTTTCCATTATTGCTGCCTGCTTGGGGCAGAGAGGCCATGGCTGTTGAACTGTTCTGAGTCCACAATGGGATGGAGAGAGGCAGGGAGGGAGTTGAAGAGACACCTTGTCACCTGAGGGACTGGTGGCCTCTGTTCCTCCAAACCCTGCTCCAGCCTTGCTGCTATCCTGATCTCTGGCCATCCAGGGCATCCTGGGACTGGTGTGATGGTCAGTCCCACTCCAGGGCTGGACCCCCTTTCCCTCTGGGGTCTTTGGGCAGGTCCTCGTGCCTCCTGGCTCTGGTGTGTGGTGCAGCCCAGAAGTGGCTGTGATGCATTCAAGCCAAGTCTGTGATCCCCAGGACAGGAACCAAGTATCCTGCTCAGATCTGGGCAAGTTTAACCCCCAGGAAAGTGGATTAAGCCCTGACTGTGTTGAGTTTTGGGAGAGAAGTTTGTCTATCCCTTTGGCAGAAACTGAATGGTGCAAGGAAGCAAGGGCAGTCCCCAGGGCACCACATGGGAGCTGGCACATGGGGCCACATTTGGGAGTTTGGGGTCCATAAAGAGTGATGGGGATGGTGCAGCAGACATTAATTGTGGGCCTTCTGCAAACCCTTTCTAAGCAGCAGCCCAAAAAATGCCATCACTGAAGCATCTTGCTGGTCCACAATGATCACGATGCTCTCCTCTGCTCCATATTTGGTGTGCCTAAACAGGAAAGGCTCTTTTGGGACTGGAGGGGAGACTTTCAGATTACTCAAAAATACTTTCTTGAATTTTGCATGATTTGAGAACAAACTACATTATGGCCATTGTGAGTTAAAACTGAAATGACTTCTGAAAGAGACAAGAAGATGTGAGACTTTTTTTCCCTTCCTTCAAGTATTAAATATTTAATTGCATTAGAGGAATGGTGTATTTACAGTAACAGTGATGGGCAGCATAGTTGGAGTGAGAGCTCCTCATGCTTAACATGGAGCTTTCTGATGTCACAAGGTCCCACCTGCACTTCTGCTTCTCCCTCAAACCCACCTGGTTCATCCCACTCTCAGGGCGATTTTGGGGTCTGTTGGGGCTTGTAGGGCTGTGGCAGAGGGCAAGGAATCGGGATCTTGGAGTAACGTGTGTCAGTGTATCCTGTCAAGCAGCACATGGGTGTTTATTCTATGCAGGGAGCTATTTAGCCTTCATTTGGCTGGTTTGGAGGGGGTTTTCCCTGGATTTGCTGTGAGCAGCAGTGGTGCAGAATGCTTATTGTAGACGGGGTGTTTCTCTGCTCTTGTACCGCTGGGAAAAACAAAAGGAATTTTCCACAACTTTAAACGATGGAAAATGAGCTGAAACTGTAGTTATGTGATGCAAAGACGAGTTGAAAGAGCCACAGCTCTCTGGTCTGTTGGTGAGAGGAGACAGTGACCCTCGGGGCCGAGGACAGCGAGTGAGATGGCACTGAGCCCCGTCCTTGTCGGGGCAGCACCTCAGTGGGAGCTGGGGATGGAGGGAGATGACAGGGAGGGACGAGTCAGCCCTGGGATGAGGGAACTGGGGCAGTGGATGTCCAGGTCTGCCCTGTCACCTCCCTCTAGGTGAGCCAAAAGAGCATCTCTGGGGTTGATGTGGGGGCAGGTACCAACAGCCCCCCTAGATTTTGTTCCCATCCTGCCCCTTATCACTTAAGGAAATCCTATTTCAAGGCCGCTCTAATGAAGCCTCTGATCTTTGCAGAGCCGAGCTCGCTCGCCTTTAATCCCGGCCGGGCTGGGGTGCAGGTGCCGCGGTGCCGGCGGATTAGACGGTCCCTTCCCTTTGTGCGAGCCGTCACTCAGCGCGGCCGTGCCCCGGTGAGCCGCACCGGCCGCGGGGCTCCGTGTTTGGGCCATTCACCAGGGTATATTAAACTTCGCTGCAGCGGGGTCATTACACGGCGAGGCTAGAGCTGCTGCTCTGTTTGTTTTGGAGAGAACAGGGCCAGCAAAGGGCAGGAGCCGCAGGAGGACTCATCTCTCCTGTTTTCCTTCTTGGCCCCGCGGCCGAGGTCACCTCTCTGCCGGGCAGCCCCGCTCCTGCCACCCCTCCCTGCCCTCCACCTCACCGGGCACGGCCCGAGTGGGCTCCTCCGGGGTGCCTGGGCTCGTCCTTCCCCTTGTCCTGGCGACACTGTCCAGCCGTGGACCAGGGAAGCTGTGGCTGGACCCCCGATCCTGCCTGGGCTTAGCTGCCATGTCCCAAGGCCAGCTCCTGCAATGCCCCCGTTGCAGCCAGTCTGCGGCTTTGGCAACTGCAGGAGTGGCACAGCCAACGTGGCCAGGGCTGTAGGGAGCAGAGAGAGAGGCAGCAGGGAGAAGTGGGGCTCACACACACACCCACACATCCCCCCTCTCCCTTTGGGCAGCTCTTCCTGCCCTGGGCAGCGTCCCTCTCTAGGCTGGTGCAGTCCCCAGTCTGGATTCCAGTCTGGCAGCTGGAGCTGATGCTGCAGGAGAGATGGCAGCGGGATGTGGGAGAGACAGTGGTGGGAAGTGACTGTCCCATTCCCAGGTCACTGCCACAAAGGGAAGAAAAGGCACAGAGATTTTCCTGCTCCTGCACTCGCTCCGGCATCCAGCGGTCCCGAGCCACCGGCCAGCCACCGGCCCCTCTTCCCGAGCAGCGGAGGTGGCCGAGGAGTCACCCCCGTGATCTGTCACAATCGTGTTCCTTATGGAAGCCGCCCGGACACAGCTGGGAAGGTGGTTTTCTTCCTCCTCTGTTTGCTCTCTTGTGTCATGACCCCGTCACCAAAATAATAGTGGAAATAATACTTGAAGGAAAGGAAGCGAGGGGGAAAAAGGCGAGAACGCGAGGAGAGCGGAGGGGAGAGCACTCAGCATCTCTGCTCGGCTCCGTGGCCTCCCGCAGAGTGAAATGGAGGCAAATAATGCCCTGGAGCTCCTTTCCCGAGCAGTGCAATCAGCCCAGCTCGGAGGGGCTGCAGTGCCCAGTGCCAGAGCTCTCGCCAAGAAGGTCACCGGCTTCAGGGCATCAAACCCTTCCTGCCCGCAGCTGCCAGGGGCATCCCAAACCCTCTCCGCTCCTCCCGGCTCCCTCAGAGGGCAGCAGGGGCAGACAGGCAAGGTGCAGTTGAGAGAGAAACAAGGGTCTTTTCAGCTCCATCCATGGACGTGCCTTCGGCACGGCCACTCTCCTTTTTGCTCCTGGAAAGGTGGCACCACATCCTCCCCATCACGCACCTGCCTGTGCCCCGTGTTGGCACGGGGATGGGGGATGCTGGGGGCTACCCTGAAGCAAAGGGTGCACCCATGGAGATACCTCGGTGCTCCAGCCCAGCCGTGGCCCCGCTGGCACATAATGAAGCCCCACAAGTGATCGTCCCCCCGTATCTCCTGCTGCAGCGCTGGGAGCGTTCCCGGGCGCAGGTAACATTTGGGCACATTCCCATAACCGAGTGCCGCCAACTGCTGCGGCGGCAGGGCCAGAGCCCCTCTCCAGTGCTGCTGTTTGCTTTGCAGCCTCCTTAGCCCCCATTGAGGCTTTTCAGCTCCAGCCCCTTCAGGGGGTTTAAGTAGGTAAAACCTGAGGAAGAGGCTATTTTCCTCCCTTCCTTTTGAGCCCTGCCTTGTGCCCAAAAGGCCCCCTTGTTTCACGCGTGCCAGTCACCTGGCTGGGCCCCCAGCCCCTTTCTCTCCCAGCCTTCCCTTTCTTTCTCCTTTCTCTCTTTTGACTTTTCCAGGAGCCCTCGCTCTCCAAACGAGCTTCAGATTGGATCCAGATTGAGGTCCCTTTGTCTTTCAAGGGTTGTACTAAGCTAATTAAATGTGATCCCAACAAATAAACGCAGATCTCCCCATTACATTCAGGCCTGCCTTTCAGGCAGCACCGGGCGGCCCCTCGCCCCCGCCCGCTGCGCACAGGGTCCCCCTCATTGAGTCCTGGCCATTGAAAGCACTGCCAGGATTTCTTTTGTGCCGGGGGTCTCCGAGCCCTTTTTCCATCAGAAAAGACCCCCAAACAGCAGCTCGGCCTTTGTGAGTTTGCAAGCAAACGCCAAAGAAAAGCCCCCTGAATGCTTTAATAAATGACACATTTAGCAACTTCGGAGGCGCCTGGCTCCTGCGGCAGCCGCAGGGGTGCGATGATCCCTCCTGCCCCCCCTTCCCTCCGGCTCCCGGGGCATTTGCAGCCCGTGGAGGCGCGGGGGATGCGGCTGGAGCAGCTGACCACCTCAGCTCCCAGCCCGGCTCTCCGCCTTTCCCCTTTCCCAGCGCTCGGGGGGCGCACGGAGCAGGTGATGGGGTCGGCCGGGCCACCCCGAGCCGGCCTGGGCTCCGGCGCTTCGGGCAGCGGGCAGGGCGCAGCGGGGTGGTCGGGCCGGGGGGCTTTTGCCTTCGGACACCGTGGTTCCTTTGCCCGGTATTAGCGCTGGTAAATCCAAAACCGTTTTTAATGACACACACCACCACCCCCACACACCCTCCACCTCGGATCGGGGGCTGCGCTGGACTTTTCTCAGCTCAACTAATATCTTTTTAATGACTTTGGGAGGGGGCAGAGCCTGGCTCTGCCCTAGAGCCTGGATTGCTCCAAACAGATGTTGGGGCAGAGGGAGGGGGATGCTCTTCCCTGCCACGGACTTTCTTCTAGAGTTCAAACGAGAGGGGAGCTTTCAATCACCACCAAAAATGTATTTCTCCCCACTGAACAATGGGCTCCTTTCTGCGCCCGGGGGGACTCGGCTGCGATCGCGTTTCTGCTGCCGGAGAGGAGAAACCTCCGGTATTAGAGCAGGAAAACTCAGCTCCGAAAAGGGCTCTTCCCTATGCCGGTTATTTCGTAGCTCCGCATTCTCCTTGCCTTCACCCCTCTACAGGAAAAAAAATAAATAATACAAAATTATATTAACGAAGCACTAATCCTCCTCCCGCTCTGCAGCCTTTCCCCGCCGAACAGGAGCTGCCGCAGATCTTTGCGGTAAAGCCGGGCTGTTTGCGGGGTTTGAGAAACGAATCGCGGCTGCCCCGGCCCGGGGCAGCGGCCGCTCCATCCCCGCATCCCGGCTCCATCCCCGGCGGCCCCACAAGAGTTAAATTTTAAAGCAAATCAAATTCCCATTGGCCACTGTATATTATCTCAGCAGTCTTCATTTGATACCTCTTTAATACAGAAAGGAGCTTTTCAAACCCCTTTTCTCTCTTTTCTCCCCGCCACTCTTTAAGAGCAATAAATGTTCAACTGCAATAACTATAAATCAATCTCCGCTCTGTTCAAATCCTATTCATGCGAAGGGCTGGAAGAGGGGAGAGAGCTCCCCCCTCCCCCCCGCCCCCCAAAAAGCAGCTGCTGGGCTCTAATCTCCTTTCTTGCACTGTCATTCACCCTCATTTTTCCTCCATCACCCCATCCCTGCAATCTTTTCTTGTTTTGCTTTTCTTTTCTCTCTTTGCTGCATTATGATCCCATGTCTCCCCTCATCAGACCCCAACCTTGTCCAGATCCTGACCATCCCCTTGTAGGCTGTGAAAGAAAAGAAGAGTCCATGGATGTCAAATTGGTCTCAAAAAGACCATGAAAGATTGATTTGCTCCACTTTTCTTCTGCCTGACATTATTTCTGAGGGTCCTGAATGGGAAACCAGAAAGTCTGGGACTGGAATAAAGATGTTCTCTCTGTAAGGGGGAGACGGGGGGGAAAAATGCCCATTTACTCCTGGCCCATCAACCCTGCAAAACAGAGCAAAAGAAAAGAGGACTGTGGCTATTCAGAGTCAGACCAATATGTACACCTCCCAACAATATGCCAATATACTGAGGGCTTCTCTATTAACACCCATGAATATTAAAGTGCTCACTAAACGCTCAGAAGGAACTTTGGGAATATACACATGAAAATACAAGCAGCATTGTGCGGGGCTCAGAACAATGGGGCGGCGATAATGGCCCTTCTCTATTAACAGCCATGAATATTAAACTTGTTTCCTCTTAAATGTTAAAAAGGAGGGATAGCTGCGATATTAAAAAAGAGAAATAAGGAGAGGGGGGGATACACGGCAAAGCACCTTTCTAGGACGAGGAAGAAGCCTTGGGAAACAGCTGGGGATATTTAAAACCACGCAGAAAATGGAAGAATTATTTTTTTCCACCTTTTTCCATCGCTCCCCCCGACACCGCCGAGCCCCCGCAGCCGGGAGCGGGGCTCAGCGCAGCCCGCACCGGAGCCACAGGGGGTTTAAGAGCATCTATTATTTTTTGTCCCGGGATAACTTGAAGGTTGAAGGGTTTTCCTGGGGAAAAAAAATAAAGCAATGCAAGGACTGGCTTGTCTCGGCGACCGGAGGAAGCCGGTGTTGGGAACCTTTCCACCTGATGCGTTATATTTACCAAAGCTGGAATATTCTGGCAGCTCCTCTAACCAAAGTCCAGAAAAAACAAATAAACTTATTTTTACGCTTATTAAACCCCAAACCAACCCCTGACAGGGTGTTAACCTCCCTTTTCCAGGACAGCGCTGCCTCTCGCTGGGCAAACACCCTCAGTAAGCACAAATTTGGGTGGGTTCCTGACATTTGCGTTTCTTCTTGAGTGGATTAATAGAAATAATTGCACCTGGTTGTAGCATCATTTCACCAAGGGCAGAAGCCGCTCCACAGGTCCACCCTATACAGCACCCACCTAGGGGATGGGATGAGGGTCGGGGCTGTGCCTGGCTCCTGCTCCGGGCACGGTGAGACCTGGCGAGGCTTCCCGGGTGCAGGAAAGCCTTTGAGCCCCTGAGGAATTTGGGGGCCTATCTTTCTCCCCCCAGCCCTTTACAGCCCCTGGTCCCCATGAAAATCAAAAGAACAAGGCTAAGGAGAGGGCTCTAAGCTCCGACACAGCAGGACTGGGTTTAAATCCGGGAAAGATTAACCCTTTGCTGAGCCGCCAAAGCTCGGGCCAGGAGGGAGGGGAGCGCTGGGTTGGGGGGACTGCTCTGGTGCCACCTTCCTGGGGATCAGGGGTGGCTGCGGGGCTCCCTGGGCTCCGATGGGCTGCCCGGGGATGGAGGTGTTGCGGCGGCAGAGCTCCAGAGATGCTGCAGCCTCCCCCGGACTCGGGGTCTGGCACTGGACAGAATTGCCATTGCGGGGACGTGGGGGATCCACGAGTGCATCCCCGATGTATCCGCGGGCACAATTTCCACGGGGATGCGCGATTGAGGACCTGCCGGGCTGGAGGCGGCAGCTGGGGGAGCCTGGCCTTGGGGTCAAGCGGGGATCAGTCCCGGGAGCGCCTGCCCCCCATTCCGTGTTTGGGGACCCTCTCCGGGATTTGGGGGCGCAGCGCCGGCTCCTCCCGGTACCAGCCGAGGGTGCGGGGGGCAGAGGGGAGCCGCGCCCGGTCGGCCCCAAGTGGAGGAGCCTCGGCCCGTTCCCCCAGGACCGTGGGGGCCAAATGCCGCCGACCAGCGGGGGTTATCGGGCTTGGGGCCGCCAATTTCGTTGTGGTGCTCAAAGATCCCGAAGTGCCGCTTTTCAAGCCCAAAACGAACGCGGGAATCGGGCGGGGAGCGAGACCGTGCGGAACCGTGCCCGAGGGTGTGCCCTGTCCGTGGAACACTAGCGGAGGCATTTCTACCCGTTTTGTTGCTTTTCTGCCATGCTCGGGGGCAAGTGCCCGGGTTTGTGTTTGCCCGGGTTTATGTTTGCCCGGGCCGGGAGCCGACCCGGTGCGTATGTGCGTGTTTGTGTGTGTGTTTGTGTGTTTGAGTGAGTGAGTGAGTGTGTATGAGTGTGTGCGTGTGTATGTGTGCTCTCTCTGTCCCTCCCTCCCTTCAGCCACCCCACCCCCGGGAGGGGAGGGGAGGGAAGGAGAGGATGGAAGAGGGGGGGCTTCGACGGCTCGCCTCGCTCCGGCAGCCCCAGTCTCTCCGCCAACGTCAGGGAGGTCATTAATAACCAATTAGGAGGGTCAATGAAGCTCATATATAGCCGGGCGGGAGCCGCCGAGCCGCACGGAGCCCAGCCCGCCGCCCACCGCCCGCCGTGCCCGGCCTCGTCGCGTCCGGCCCCGCCGCCTCGCCCCCATGATGGGCTCGGTGCTGCCCGCCGAGGCCCTGGTCCTCAAGCCCGGGCTGAAGCCACAGGGGCTCTCGCTGGCCGAGGTGATCACCTCCGACATCCTGCACAGCTTCCTCTACGGCCGCTGGAGAAACGTCCTGGGAGAGCAGCTATTCGAGGAGAAGAGCAGCCCCAAGACCGCCTTCACGGCCGAGGTCCTGGCTCAGTCCTTCTCCGGAGGTGAGTGACCCCCTCCGGACCCACCCACATCCCCCCGGTTTCCCCCGCCGGCCCCGGCCGGGTTCCCGGTGCCCGGCGGTGGGATGCGGTCTCGGCTCCCCGCTCTCCCCAGGCGTGGGACTGGCGAAAAAGGGCTTTAAATTCATTTGGTTAACTTGGGCTTGACCTGCGAAAGTTCCCACTTAAACCGCGGGCTGGGGGAGCCGGGGGGGCCGGGGCAGCCCCGCATTCAGCCGCCCGGGACAATATCTTTTCTCTCGCCCCGGCATCGCCGGGGCGTCCCGGCTCCCTTTTCCCCCTCTCGGATTTCTGTTCCTCTCTTAATTTACCATGAAGGCTAATTCCATTTCCATTCACGATATGTCAACCATCTCATCTCCCCATTTTGTAAGAGGAATTCCTGGGCCCTTTTAAACAAGCCCTCGCGCCATTCAGGCACAATGTACCGCTACAGCATTCCTAAAGGACTAATGAATTTAGAATTAGCAATTTCTTTCTAGTTGAGTTTAATGAATGCAGATCACTTTAACAGCATGACAAATTGCTGGATGGGCCGAAATAGACACCATTTAACCTCTTTTCCCAGCCCCGCTCCCTCGCCCAGCTCGGGATGCTTTTCCCAGGTACCTCCTCAATGCCCCGGGGGAACCTTGTACGGCTTTGTGGGAGCCCGGTTGGGCGTTTAAAAGGCTCAGCCCCAGGGTCTGGGCTGGGCATGGGGAGGGGTCCCCGCCGCCTCCAGGCTCCCCCCGCCGGTCCCTTTCTGAGCCCTCTCCCCTCTCACAGAGGTGCAGAAACTCTCCAGCTTGGTGCTGCCGTCGGAAGTGATCATCGCCCAGAGTTCCATTCCCGGGGAAGGGCTCGGCATCTTCTCCAAGACCTGGATCAAGGCTGGCACCGAGATGGGGCCGTTCACGGGCAGGGTCATCTCCCCCGAGCATGTGGACCTGTGCAAGAATAACAACCTCATGTGGGAGGTAAAGACCACCCCTGACCCGCAACCCGGACTGTCCCGGGGAGAGGCAGTGCTGGGTGCTCGGGCTCTGTCCTGTGCCTGGGAGGCGCCGGAGACCCTCCTCGTGCCTCAGTTTCCTCATTCATGCAAAGATCTGGGCAGGTGGGCTTAGGAACCCCTTGAGGGAGAAGGTTGAGCTTTCCTTAGCGCTCAGAGGAGCCCCAAAATGCTGCTGCTGATGTCCCACGTAGCCAGGTCACACCGTGCCCTGCCCTGCCCTGCTGTGGTGGAACACCCGACTGGCTGCTGCCCACTGTGGGCACTGTGGGCAAAAACAGCTCTGCCCTGTTCCCTGCTTTGTCCCAGACCTGGCGAGGTTAATCCCAAGGCAAGCCACAGGATTTGGGGGATCTGAAATGCCAGGATATCATACATTAATGCCCAGTCAGTAGAGAGTTTTCCTCCTTTATTTGGTTTGTTTCACTCTTACTTGCACTTTATTATTATTAATTATTATTACATTTTTATGCTTAATAGAAACTTTCCTCACCTTTCTTGCCACCCTGCAAAGCATCTTGCCAGCTCTGCCAGGCACATTTCTCTCCACCCAGGGATGCTCCTGCTCCCCCAGACACCTGCAGGATGCTGAACAGCCCCTTCCTCTGGGGCTGAGCTGGTGGTGGGGCTGTGGCAAGAAGAGGGATTAGGGTAGGGAGCTGGGTTATCCAGGGGGATGTGGCAGGTGGGACCAGCCATGCCAGAGCAGAGCAGCCCCACTGCAGATGCACAGTCCAGGACCATTAGCAGAAAGGGTTCAGACATCTCCTGGCTCTTGGTAGGGTCCCAAAGCCATGCTGGCCCTGCCCAGAGGTTTTATCCCAGGGGCAGGAGGTGGAAGGGCTCAGCTGTCCACGGTACCAACTGCCCTCTGCCCCTCCCAGGTCTTCAACGAGGATGGCACAGTGCGGTACTTCATCGATGCCAGCCAGGAGGACCATCGCAGCTGGATGACCTACATCAAATGCGCACGGAACGAGCAGGAGCAGAACCTGGAGGTGGTCCAGATTGGGAACAGCATCTTCTACAAGGCTATTGAGGTAAGTGAGGCCGAAGGGTGACCAGGCAGCTGCAGAGGGGGAGCAGGGCATTGGGACCCCCACCCCACAGTACCTCCCTTCCTTGTTTTTTGGGCTGTCACTGGGGTGTCTGTGGAGGTGCAGGGCAGCTTTGCTATCCATAGCACTCAGACCCACTGGGATAGGTGGGCACTGCAGGGAGGGGCCATCACATGGGCTTCGGGGACCAGTAAAGTTCCCTTCCCCTCTCTGTCCCTTTTCATGGGGTGGCCTGTGCTGAGCAGAGAGAGAACAAACACTGCCTGAGCTTGTTTGGGGTGTAAAGTGTGAGAAGAGCTGCAATGCTGGCCCAGGCAGGGACTTGGGGGTTTGATGATTTTTGAAAAATTGTAATTTTGTGCAGAACCAGCTTCTCTGTAGCAGGGGAATGTTTTGGGGGTTTCTGTGGAACCCAGGTGCTGAGTGCAGGCTGCGCTTGACTCCTCACAGCTTTGCTTGGGTGTCACACTCCGGCTGTACACGGAGCAGGGAGCTGCGGGAGCAGGCAGGGAGCAGTGCTGGCACAGCCATGCCTTGGGCTTTCTGCAGCTGGGCTGTGGAGAAGGGATTCATCCTGCCCATCTTATCCATGTGCTCCTTTATGAAATGCTGGTCTGTGCTGGTCCGGCACAGGAGCAGGTGCTGGGCCCCAGGGATGGCACAGGTTCAGGGTTGAAGGCTGGAGGGCACCCACAGCTCCCTGCAGCAGACACTGGGATGGAGGTGGGTGCCTGGGTCCCTGGCATTATTGATGCCATGTGTGTAAATGTCACCCAGTGCCAGCAGGATGACAGTGAGGACCAGCCCTGCTTGTGTGCAATGTCCTCATAATCTGACATTGCTTTTGGTGGAGAGAGGTGGTGGCTTGGGGAGGTGTCCCTGTGCAGCAGCTTCGGCTTAAAGAGTCACAAGAGAGAACATCTCCCAGTTCATCCCAGACCAGAACTGTAGATTGTCCCAATCCAGTATTGTGCCTAGAGACTCACCTGCTCAGGAGCACTTGCAGCTCCTGGGAGAGGGTCTCAGCTGTGAAGGAGTGTGAGTGCCCGCTGGTTCCATGGGCATGGACAGCTCCACGGATCTATTCAGGCTCCTGCATTGGTTTACAGAGCAGCATATGCTCAAATGCTCCATGGCACAGGACCACAGCCCCATCCTGCACTGAGCCAGCAGCAGGGCTGGCTTAGGGATTGCTGCAGTGGAGTGGGAAAGGCAGGTGGGTAGGTAGGAAGAGGAGCAGGTATATTCTCTCCTGCTGCAGGATAGCCATGTGTCCCTCGGGCTCTGCTGCATTTCCCTGTGCAGTGCTGTGAGCAAGAGCCCCAAGTGCTTCCCTGCTGCTCTTCCCATGCTGGACATCCTTCCTTAGGCCTCAGCTATTTTAAGACCTGATATTTCTGTGGCAGCTGTGCCTGTTGTGACAGCAGCTTAGTTGCTTTTTATTACTGTTCTTAAATTATGCAAAAAAGTAAAATAACTCCAGGTAGCTGTGGTGTAATTAGGAATACAGCTGTGGCTTTCACATCTTGTGCAGCCATGGATGATGGGGTGGGTGGTCCAGTATTTGTGGAGGTGCATGTAGAGGCCCTGCATAGTCAGGGTCCAACTGCAGGCTTGCCCCCAGGGCTGAAACAGTGAGCACCAGAGCAGGATGAGTTTAATTCCATTGGCACAAGCAGCAAAATTTAAGGGCTAAGAGTGCTGACCCCTGAGTGATGGAGAGGAGAAGGTGGGGATGAAGGCATGGCAGGTACCTGGTGGTGGTCCTGCTCCTGCTGCCACTGGGTTGGCACAGATGCCTCTGTGCCAGGAGGAGCAAAAGGGGACAGGTGAGAGTGTGAGGAGGGAAGCATGGAATGTATGAGGAGCCGGGTCACAACTGTGCACAACAGGTTAAGGAAGTGCCTTTTTTCTGGACTCCTCGTTCCTGCCTATGCACATGAAGAGTTCCAAACCCTATCACTCATTCAAACCTTTACGGAGTTTGTGCATCCAACAAGAAAAGGAAAAACAAGAGATTTTCCTCTCTCTGCTCATTAATCCCCTCACCTGGACTCATGGTCAGACCAATATGGCATTTTGGAGCACAGCAAACCCCCTTGTCACCTGCCACACCTGTCCTGTCACCTCCCTCACCTCAATGCCTGGACTGAGGGTGCAGCATCAGCCTGACACCAGCTGGAACAGCTCAGTCCTAGGCAGGATACATGCACACAGACACAAACTTAGAGCTGCCCTGCTCAGCAGGACATGTCCATGCATGGGCACTGTCACCCTCCATCTCCTGTCCCCCTGCAGAGCCTCCTGCCCGTGCCCACTGTGCCCCCTCCCCAGCAGGCACCGTGAGCTGCCCAGTCCCTGCCACTCTGCACCCACCTCTGCTGCACCGTGGCTCCAGCACAGCTTCTCTTAGGATGCCTTTCTCAACTATCCACCACAAGATGGGATTTATTTGGTGCCTTTTCTGCTATTTGCCTTTAATATTTTAATCTGTTTTGCCTGTTCCTGCCCTTACTGTTTTGCTTTTCCCATCCTCATTCTCAGAAATACCAAGTTGCTGCTGCTGGAAAATAAAGTGAGGGCAGAGAGTTTTGGCTTTTGATCTGAAGGCCACGAGATTCCTGAGAGGCAATTTAAATTTGCTTTGGGGTGTATGCACATGGTGCTTCACCCACTGCTGGTGTGGGTGCAGCAGCTTCAATAGAATAAAACACACTCATGTGCACCCATGCAGAGTGTTTTATCCTTTCAGCAATCTTTTATTTGTTTATATTAAAATTAATTCATTTTCTGTTAAGAGAAAATGACACCAAAAACCAGCACCAATTTGGGATGCAAAAGGATATTTTCTTCCCCTTTCTTCCAAATTCCTCCTCTGCAGCCCCAGTGAGGTCTTTATGCAGACGGACAATTAAAACATATGAAGTCAAATTCCTGCTGCCTTCACGTGCTTAAAATTTGGCTCATTTTTTCAGTGTTTAGGTGATCTAACTTACGATCTGTGTTTCACGTGGATGATGCTTTTCTTAGACTGCTCCACGTGTGCAAAACCATTCTCCGAAAGGCAGGACTTTTCCATTTCTAAATTTGGTTCTTAACACTAGGGACATGCAAGGGGAAATGTATGTATTTTTTTAATGAGGTGATGTTGTTGTTAGTGTTGTTTCAACCATTGTGAAGGTCTCCATCTTCCTGGCCACAGCTGCTGCACACAGGGAGCCTAGAGCAGCATTTCCTGGCCACTCTGCCTGGCAGTGCAGGAACAAAACAGCAGAAGGAGAAGTGCCATCACTTCAGGGAAACAGGAGTGTGGGTGATGCAAACCCCCTTGCCTGACCCTGTAGATCTCCTTGGGCTACTGCAGGCACTGTGCCCTTGGTGTGGGATGTGGGCAGCATCTCACAACTGAGCCGTGGTCTCTTACAGCAGCTCCGAGCTCTCCTCTGACCTGTGGGCTGACGAGCCCCTTGCTGATGGATCTGCATTTCCACCTTCTAAAATCTCAGATGGGAGATGCTGCCCTACTGTAGGAGGGTGTTGATGGCTCCATCCAGAGATGAAACATTTTCCTGGAGGCCTGAGCTGGGGCTCGATGTCAGGGCTCCCTGATTTTGTCTCTGTCACTTGTGCCTTGCTGCATTTTGTGGCACCATAGATGGTTGATACCTCCGTGTCTCTGTGTGCCACCATGTCCTCATCTCCCTGAGCTGCTGGGACCTCTGGTTCCTGCATTCCAGAGAACCCACCTCTGTCCATGTGCTCTGTAGTTGTGTATTTGTCTGTCACCTCTTTGTGTCCCAGTGTGGGGGAGACCCTGGAGCAGGTTTGTGATGGTGGTGGGTGGATTCTGAGCTGTGCCATTGCCTCCAATGCTGTGGCCTGGGCAGGTCCCAGGTGGCAGCAGGGTCTCCCAGGAGATGGGGTGCAGCAGGGTCTCCCTGGAGATGGGGTACAGCAGGGTACGTTGAAAGGAACCAGCACAGGGATGGATATTCATCTCCCCTCCAAACCTCCTTGTCTGTATCTTTCTTTCTAGATGATTCCTCCAGATCAAGAGCTGCTGGTCTGGTATGGGAACTCCCACAACACCTTCCTGGGCATTCCTGGTGTGCCAGGGCTGGAAGAGGAGCAGAAGAAAAACAAACATGGTAAGTAGCATTGGAAACAGCCATGGGTGCACCATCCCTGCCTGTTCACCCTGTGCCCAGGTCTGAAGCCATGGGGTGGGCATGAGGCAGGGCCATGCCAGGGGCTGTCAGATATCTCTGCTCTCTGGGGACAAACACAGGGATAATGAGACACTCCATGCAGCTTGAGCAGATCCCTGGTAATTCAAAGGGGTGCCTCCAGAATGGTTTGCCCGTGGCTACTGTTGGTGGGCTGTCTGGCAGTCACTGCCTGACCCAGCTGGGCAGACTGTAAGCAGGAGGAAGGCAGCCCAGTGCTGAGTGGACGCAGCTCCTGCGTGTGTCCACTTTGATTTAATGGATCTTTCCCCAGATCACCATCACGGGAGGATTTTCTCTCCTTGGGTTTTCGCTCTTTGCTTGCCTCAGTGGCTCCCCAGGATGCTGCTCTGCAGGCACAGCAGAGCTCAGGCACTGCTGGGGGATGCTGTGTTCGAGTGCCAGATCCCATCTGTGCTTTCTGATCATCCTTTCCATTCTGAGAGAGCCAGGTCAGAGCAGGAGGAGAAGCTGGGACCAGTGCAGGGCTGGACAGTGTGGCTATGGGTTCCTCCAGCTCTGCTAGAGCCCAGAGATGAGAAAAGTGCCTGTTGTGCCCATCTATTAGGAATTTATTCAGCTCAGCTTGAATGTTCCTCCTCCCCTAAATCTGGATGAGCTCATTCCCAGCACTGGCCTCATCTCAAAGCCCCAAATGCCAGCCTGGACCCCACTCTGCACGGGATGGGTTGTCCCCACAAGCAGGGACCCAGCGAGTGGGCACGGGGGGTTATCCAGGGCATCCAGCACCTCAGTGCTTGGGCAGGGGGTGATCTGCTGTGCCAGAGGGCAGTGCCTGACCATGCCCTGTCGCCCCCAGAGGATTTCCACGCGGTGGAGACGGGGGCCAGCACGACGGGCCGCATGCGCTGCGTCATCTGCCACCGCGGCTTCAACTCCCGCAGCAACCTGCGCTCCCACATGCGCATCCACACCCTGGACAAGCCCTTCGTGTGCCGTTTCTGCAACCGCCGCTTCAGCCAGTCCTCCACCCTGCGCAACCACGTCCGCCTGCACACGGGCGAGCGGCCCTACAAGTGCCAGGTGTGCCAAAGTGCCTATTCCCAGCTCGCGGGGCTGCGGGCGCACCAGAAGAGTGCCCGGCACCGGCCCCCCAACGCCTCCCTGCAGGCCCACTCGCCCGCCCTGCCCGTGCCCCATCCAGCCTCCCTGGCCCACCACATCCCCACCATGGTGCTGTGAAGCCTCCAGCATGGCAGTGGGATTTTTGGACTGCAAGGACTGGTGCTGAGATGTACAATGGACTGGGGGGTTGGCCCTTGGCAGAGCTGGGGGGTAGAGGCTGCTTTGTGTCTGGGTTGGTTCTGGGGCACAGGGTATGGCAGGTGAGCGAGGGGAACCCCTGGCTCTGCAGCTGCACTGTGGGGGCTCATCCCCAGGGAGATGTGGTGTAGGGTGGGCTGCTGGTCCCTGGGGATGGCAGAGGAGAAGGGACACAGTGGGATGTCCTACATGGATTTGACAGTAGGCTGGAGCAGCCAAAAAGCTGGGCCTGGATGAGTTACACCTGGGTTTTACAGATAATTTGGTGAAAAGAAAAATTGCTCTTATCCCTCCTCCTCTGCTCCAGGAAGTGTCCAGCAGACACTTAGAAGGCTGGCACAGCCACCCCAGTCATTGCTGTTTGTCCCAGGGGTGGCTTTGATGCTGGTGACTCTTCCAAGGGACACATTTCACTCCTCATGAGCCCTGAGTTTTCCCCACCCAGACCCCCTTCACTCCAGCCTGAGCTCTGCACTGGGGGTTGTCACCGCTCTGAGTGATGCCTTGGGCAGAGGGGACACATTCCACAGGGGACACTGTGCCAGCTGCGAATGCCCCGAACTCTGCCGGGCTGTGTTTGTTCCAGCCCTTGGAGAAACTCTTCCCATCGCTTCCCCGTTTCAGCTGGAACTGCTACTGCCCTCTGGGGACAGAGAAAACCCATCCCCGGGCCAGCTCTGTCCCCAAGGACAACTCCAAGCGCCCTCTGGAGTCCCCACACTCTGGAGGACAGCTGTGTATCATAAAGCTTAAAAGAAGGTATTCTAATATTAATTATAAGTCTAAGATGTATAAAGTTCTCACAACCCGTGTTTTGCTTCCAGAAAACAGAACAAACAACTGTCACTTTAACTTTGTAAATATTTATGTAAACATTATTTACAAAACTTTGATATTATATATTATTTGATTGTATATGTACACAGTGTAAATACATTTGTACCTCTCTCTTGTATTCTAAATAAAAATTACTTGGAACATTTATCATTTAGAAGAGGGATAGCACAGAGAACTTTATTTTGTTGTGTTCCAGGGGAAGGATGTGGTGGTTGGGAGAGTGAAGGTCTTAAATAATCAGTGAGTGAGATGTAGTGTTGTCTGATGGACCAAAGAGCTGAATGAAGAAACAACCAAATCCAATAGAATAGAACAAAATCCTTCCTTTTATTCAGTGCTGGGAACAAAACCCCACCAAAGACATGTTCAACCAGACTTTTGTGTTTCCAGGTTTATATTCTGAGTTACAAATAAAAACCTCTCCCCAAAGTTAAGCAGGGTATTTGGGGTGACTCTGAACAGCTCGAATGGGCTGCTCTTACCTCTGCAGCTCTGTATTTCCTTTTAACTAAACAATGTTACAGCGTCAGGCCTCTAATCTAGACAGGGTTTTTGATTCATTTCTTACAGCTCAGCCTCTAATCTAAACAGGGTTTTTGGTTAATTTCTTAAAGTTCATTATACAGCTACAGGGTTAAATTCCTCTTTGTCTAAAGCCCTGCATGGCTAAGATCACTGATGAACTTGGATACAAGCTAAAATCAAAAATTAATATATAATACAAAATTAGTAGAGGTCTGATTAAAAATTAGTAAAAATCGCATGATTTTATGGTGAAAGGATAAAATCCATTTTCTTGCGGGGTGTCTGTATCAGACTGTGCCAGCTGTGATGGGGATACAGGTGCAGGTTTTGCTGGATGGATGTTTTGGATCCTGGAAAAGCAGCTCCTCTCTGCCTGCTTCCCCCTGGGATCTCCTCAGCAGCTCCAGGCCCCGAACCTGAATTAAAGGGGTTAATTTTTTCCCAGACCCACCAGTTCCCGCTGGCTCTGCCAAGCGAAGGGGGCAATGCAGACCCCTCGAGGGTGTTGAGGCCGAGTTTGAGGGCCGGACAGCTCGGGGGGGATTAGGGGTCTGACTTCAAATACACAGGGGGACACCCTGTGTGCACGGGCACCCCAAACTGGGGGTGCTGCTCCCTCCCACCCTCGGCTCACAGCGCTACAGGCCCAGCCGGGGAGTCTGAGGTGGTCCCCGAGCCCCTCCCTGTTTCCCGGGTGGACTTTTGGGGTGTGCCAGCGGTGTGAGGCACCCTGCCCTCAATAAACATGGCCGCGCCCCATGGGTTTCAATGGGGTGAAGCCCACAAGTCGCTTTTCTGCCAGTAACAAATATGGGTACCCAGAGCCCTCCCCCTCTGCCCTCACTCAAGATGGCGGCGCCCGCGCCTCATGCGCGTCCTCGCCAGCAGCCAGCATGGCAGGCGGAAGCGGCGCCGTGGCGAGAGCGCGCCCGCAGCCAAGATGGCGGCGGTCACCATGAGGCTGCCGCAGGCCCGCGGTCACTTGGGGACGAGCGCGCCCCGGGGCGCCGAGAAGCACCTGGTGGCACCGGGGGACACCATCACCACGGACACGGGATACATGAGGTAAGGGCTGCAGCGGGCGGGGGGCAGGCGGCGGCGCGGCCGCGGGCAGCCCTCAGGAAGGTGCGCTCTGTCCGCAGGGGCCACGGCACGTATGTGGAGGACGACAAGCTGATCGCCTCGGTGGCGGGCGTGGTGGAGAGGGTGAACAAGCTGGTGTGTGTCAGGGCGCTGAAGGCCAGGTGAGCGTGGCCGGGTACACAAAAGGCATCAAAACCTTTCTTACTTCCTTTGTATTATTTTCTACCCCAATTAGGGTCAGCTAAAAAAGCTGTCGGGCCCATATCCCCAAAATGATGGTTTAACCCCTTCCCCTACTAATGAACCCCCAAGCCAAACTAGCTATCTGTAGCTATCCTTCCCTTATCTCAAAACGCCACCACCCACGAGCCGTGGAAGCCACAACCAAATAAATCGTTCTTAGTCCAAGCAGCTGCCTCGGTGCTACTTCTGTGTTCCCCTCTCTGTCCCCCCAGGTACAACGGCGAGGTTGGCGACATCGTGGTTGGGAGGATCACGGAGGTAAAACAGGAGGGGGCTCAGTGGGTATAGGGACCTCTCAAGAAAGTGGATTTTATCCCTTCCACACAAAATCATTTGGTCTTTACTAGTTTTTAATCAGGCTTGTAGTAACTTTGTATTTTATATTAATTTTTGAATTTAGCTTGTAGGCAGGTTTGTCAGTGATCTTAACCACGCATAGCTTTAGATAAGGAGGAATTTAACCCTGTAGCTGTATAATGAATTTAAGAAATTAACCAAAAACCCTGTTTAGATTAGAGGCTGAGCTGTAAGAAATAAATCAGAAACTCTAGATTAGAAGCCTGAAGCTGTAACATTGTTTAGTTAAAAGGAAATACAGAGCTGCAGAGGTAAGAGCAGCCCAATAGAACTGTTAAAGTCACCCAAAATATCCTGCTTAACTTTGGGGAGAGGTTTTTATTTGTAACTAAGTATAAAAACCTGGAAACACAAAAGTCTGGTTGAACATGTCTTTGGTGGGGTTCTGTTCCCAGCACTGAATAAAAGGAAGGATTTTGTTCTATTCTATTGGGTTTGATTGTTTCTTAAATCACAATCCAAGCTGGGGAGCTTCCCAGGATCCCAAAATGCTGATAACACACCAGTATCCCCACAGAGGGCACTGGGGGTGTGTGGGTTTGCCTGGATGGGGCTGGAAGGACCAGCAGGGCTGTCCCCTCCTGCAGGCTCAGCTCTCAGTCAGGTTTGGAGTGTATAGCAGCAGATTATTTTATTTTTCCCCCTCAGGTTCAGCAGAGGCGCTGGAAAGTGGAAACGAATTCCAGGCTGGACTCAGTCCTGTTGCTGTCATCTATAAATTTGCCTGGTGGGGAACTGGTGAGTGTAGCTGAGGCAGAGCAGTGCCAGAGCCCTGCCTGCTGCTTCCATGGCAATAGCTGAAGTGCTGGGAAGCTCTGGAGCCCTCCCCATGGTTAGCATGAGCGTGGAGTTTGTGGCTGAATCTGTAGCTCTGATCTCTCTAACTCTCCATGTTGTAACACTTCAGTGACCTAAAGGTGTGCTGGTCTGCCTGGCTTTCCTTTGTTGTGTTTTACATGGCATTCTCATGTCCCCCACAGTGAGATATTAATGGATGTTTTCTCATTCTGAGCCACACGTAACTTTCCTTGTGTTGTTTCAGAGAAGAAGATCAGCAGAGGATGAGCTTGCCATGAGAGATTACCTGCAGGAGGGGGACCTCATCAGTGTATCCTTCCACTGCTCCCACTGCCAGGGGCGTGGGGAGAACAGCCAGGGCTTGTCTGGTGTGGCTGGGGGTGAGAGCTGTGCTGGGGTGGCACTGGGCAGCCTTAGGGACCTTGTTTTCCTTAAGTGGCACCAACAGGCAGAGGTCCAGTCTATATTTTCTGATGGGGCTGTGTCGCTGCACACACGGAGCTTGAAATACGGGAAGGTGAGTTATTCCAAAGCTCTTGATCTTGGCTGAATTCCACACCAGCTGACTTGCATAAGACTTTTTGGGTTTGGTTTTGTCTTTTTTTAAGAAAAGAGCTCTGGAGTAGAACAGGATATTGTTATAACCAATTCCTGCAGGATAGGAAGACTCTCAGCTCCTGTGTGGGAGCACCAAGCAGAGTTTTCCCAAAGCAGAGGAGGTGTCCTTGAGTTGCCCTTTGAGCCACTGCTCTCCTTGTCCACAGTTCCAGCTTGCCAGTCCTGTTTCCCCCACTAGCCACTTGGGAATTAAATCCTGGAGAGAAATCTTCTCACTCCTCTTCTGCAGGCCGTTGCCCCTGTGTCTTGTTTGTCTCCCCAGGGCTCTATTTTAGGCTTTACACAGTTGGCATTTATCTCTGGTTTTGTGCATTGAAATAAGCCAAGGGGCCATTGGAGCGTAGGCTGCAGTTTGGGATTACCAGACCAAGGGTATTAGCACTTAAAAGATGAAAGGGAAGTGTGGTTATTACACAAAGGGTGAAGGACAGTGATTGGATTAAGAGGGAAAGTGTTCTGCTAAATTGGGCCTCTCAGTCCTCGTTTTTCTGCAGGGATGGTTGATGTGTAGTTACGATCAAGATATTATTAACATTTGTGCTAAGCACTTAGAGTATTCTTCATCTTCAAAGGACTGCACAGGCATTAGCTAATCCCCCCAGTGCTCCCAGAGGCAGGCAGGTTTTATACTCACTGTTTCACAGGAAAAGGTGTTAAAATGGAGTGGTTGCCAGGCCAGGAATGGAGTGAGTGTGTGTTGGTGACTTGGTGTTATCTGTGGTGGCTCATGTGTCTCAGAGTCTCACGGTCTCCTCTCCAGCTTGCCCAGGGTGTGCTGGTTCAGGTCTCTCCCTCCCTTGTGAAACGGCAGAAGACTCACTTCCATGACCTGCCCTGTGGTGCATCCGTGATCCTTGGCAACAACGGCTTCATCTGGATCTACCCAACTCCAGAGCAGAAGGATGAAGAGGCCGGGGGCTTCACCACCAACCTGGAGGTGAGGGCTCAGGGAAGAAGAACCTTCTCCCACCAGTGTTGGTTTTTGGTCTAACACAGAAGCATGTGAATAACCTGAGACTTTCAGGATTTGGTGCTAGGTTCACAGCAGGGCCTTTTTACAGTCAGCCTGCATTATTTCCTGTGCATTCATCCCTTTTCCTTCCTTCTTCAGCCAGTTCCCTTGTCGGACCGAGAGGTGATCTCACGGCTCCGAAACTGCATCGTGGCTCTGGTTACTCACAAGATCATGCTCTTTGACACCAGCATCCTGTATTGCTATGAAGCATCCCTTTCTCATCAGGTACAGAAACCAGAGGTGTTTATTCCACAATGGGGGAGGGAACAGAAAGGCTGCATCAGCTGCTGCTTTTCACTGTGACTTCTGCCAGCACAATCATAGGGAATTCTTTTCCTGTAAATGAATTGGATCTTCTGCTTTCATTCCCAATGGCAGCTTGCTCAGCTACATAGGATGTTCTTTTGAAGTATACTTCTGTTTAAGTTATCTCTCCCCATCCCAAGTAAGGTGTGTGTCCTTCAGGAGAGATGAGGAGTGTCAGTGGGATCTCCTTTGATATCCTCTGGTCTCCGTAAGAATAGTTAACTCTGGCCAAGTTGACTTTGCATTGGACCCTCTGCCATAGGTCTTATTTCAGCACAACCCCCTAAACTCCCCTGCTGTGTGTCAGGGACATTTGTCCCCACACAGTGTGCAAAAATAGTAATTGCTTTCTGGTGCCAATGTTGCTCTTGTTTCCACTGCAGATCAAGGACATTCTCAAACCAGAGGTGATGGAGGAGATAGTTCTGGAAGCTCGACAGAGGTTGCTGGATTTGGAGGGATAGGGCACATGGCCAGAAGCAGTCATTTGAAATCCCAGCATGGCAGCTCTTGATTCTCAGTGTTATATATTCTTTTCAGTGTTCCAGGGCCCAACATTCATTCCACACTTCAGAAACCACCAAAATTCTTCATTCCTAGGATATCTCCTGAGTCCTTTTAGTACAATAGTACAAAGCAGTATTTAAGTACAATAGTCTTTTAGTGCAGCAGCCTGAAAAATTGATATCTGACCTTTATAAAGATGCAGATGCAAGTGGGACACGTCTCTTTGCACCTGTTGCTGCATCTAGTGCCCCTCAACTTTGTGCAGAGTGATAGAGAGGCAGGAATGTGTTTTGTGATGTTTCTCTCCCCAAAAGATGTTTGGGATTTTAATTTACTGTTACACAGATCTGCCAGTGTGTCACCTGATTGGGAGCTCTCCTATTTAAGGCTGTAAATCCAGGCACACGTTTTTAGAGAACAGGAGTATCCACACCCTTGCTAACCACAATTTGAGTCTGGCTGGTCATGGCTTGTATTTCTCAGGGGTATGAGATGGGACGTGGCTGTTGCTGTTCATGTGAGCCAGGAGCCATGGACAAGCAGTGTCTTAGTTTGTGTATATCCTGCTGGTCTCTTTTTTTATGCCTGATGTGGTGAGCTCCTCTTTTGAGGAGGCACCAGTAGTGTTTTGTATTAAATATTATACATTTCAATAAATTTTTTGAAAAAAAATCAGCCCTTCAGCAGTGTTTGAATTAACTTGTCTTTCTCCAGAATTCATTTGGTCCAGCTTGAGAGCTACGCTTGTCTCAAGTTTTCTTGTGCCAGGACACTTGGAATGGTTGCAATGTCCTGTTTCTCCCCTTCAGCTGTTGCTCTTCAAACCCATTCAAGCTGGATTTGACCTTACTCTTCAGCCCATCTTCTGTGCAGGGCTTCTCTGTAAGGATTGCCTGGAGTTGTTCACAGTGGCTCTCCCAGCATTGCCTCCCTGCAGGATTCCATGGAGAGGTGAGTCATGAGGTGATTGGGGATGGCAGAGAGCCCAGGATGACTCTGGTGATCCTCAGCCCAGTGCTGAGAGCTGGCAGTCAGTCACCTCTGTGCAGAATGGATGTGACGCTTCCTTTGGGGCATCCTCTCAGCTCTCTGATGCTTTGCTAAAGCTGTTGTGTTACATCTGTATTGTATCTGTTTGTACTGCAAATACATCCTTGCACCACAGCACTGCAATTCTTACAAATGGTGATAAAAAACCCCATTTGCCCTAATTGTCCCTGAATCCAATTCTAACACTTTCAAATTCTCACACTTGCCTCAGGCAGAATTCTTTGCTCAGTCTTTTCTTGGGAACTAGGAACTCCTTTCACTGGTGCTCCTGCAGCGCGGGCTGCTCTCCCTGTGGTCCCGAGCAGGCACTAGATGGCACCTTTGGATCACATTTGTGGCACTTCCCTTCCCAGCTCCGCCTCACTGCCCTGCCGAGCAACAGAGCCTGGATGGCTGCCACCAGTGCTGCTTCCCAAATGCTGCAGCATAATGGGGCTCAGTGGCGAAGGACAAGCAAGGACATGGCTAATCCGTTCTGCTGCTGCACAACTCAAACTTCTGCACGTGCTGCCTCTGTAAAATAGCCTGTAAAAGATATAAAATAGTCTGTGCATGAGGCTGCTGGTAGCCATGTTACCCACATTTGTGTGGACAAGAATGGTTCAAAAAGGCTAATAAAGCCTTAGTGGCCTCTGCATCTTTTAATTATGAAATTATTTCCTTTGTTCCCCTACCCAACTGCTGTAGTTTAGCAGCTGTTTTTCTTAATAACACATGGGGAAGTTCAGGAGTTTCTGCTGTGAGGTATAAGCAGGTTGGGGCTACACAAGCAATGAGATGTTTAATGTGCACTGGAGGCTGATGGAGAGGGTTGTAGTTAATCCAGTAAATCTCTTTGCATCTCTTCCACTTAAATGGTAACAACTCTGTGTCAGTTAAAGGACAAAGGAGTGAAGAGACTGTACTTCATTACCACCTAGAGAGATTTGATACCTGGAAACAGTTCTGCTGAACAGGTACATGAATGCAAAGTGCTCGTCTGTCCTCAAGCAACCTCTCCGCAGGCATTGAGAGGTCAGGAAGGGGCTGGGAGGGGTTATGAGGCTCTTGAAAGGTCCTGTTGGTGATGTGGTGGATACTGTGCTCTGGAGGTGGTTAATTTAGGGGTGGATTATGCTCATGGGATCCAAGTGTGAGCTGTCAGACCTGCAGGGTCAGACAGTGCCAGGTTCTCATACACTGATCTTGGGAACAGGGTGCTGGTGTCTGGCAGGCTGCGTGGGCAGCACAGCTGAGTTGTTCTATGTTTTCATTCCTTTTCCTCTACTTTTTTCCCTTTCCATGGCAGTCTTTAAAACTGTGGTGTATTTCTAAGCTTCTCATGCAGGTCCTCTCTCCCCACTATGAACCTCTTTTCGTTATATATGCTCAGTAAATGAGTACACAACCTGAAAAACAATGAGCTCAAGAGCTGGACTGCTTCAGTTGTGAGCTTTCTGATTCCTCCTGCTTGCTGCAGCATTCCTGATATTTTGGTATTAGTGATGTGTTAAATGGGGAAGGTATGTGACTCATCCATTACTCCTGAATACCTGGTGCTTTTGTTTTTAAGGCTAAGAAGAAGACCACCAGTTGGTGAGGTTTGGTTATGGATCTTTCCTGATGGGGGAGAGCTGAAGGTCTCTGTATTTTTCCCCTTCATTGTGAGGTGTAATTACTGATCTTTCCAAATTCAGCCAGTGCTGTGCCAAGCCCAGACCTAAATTCTTCAAGGCTTCAGCAAGGTCGTTGCTGGTAGTTCCTTCCTGCAGCCCCCTCCAGCACAGCTTTGCAAGCCAGCAGGTAACAACAAGCCAGCAGCAGCAGTGTCCTCTTGAATTCTTGAAATAGACTGTGGGATTTTGCTGGGCAACTTCTAAGCAGGAAGGGTGAAAAGGAAGAAACTGTGGCTTCTCGGGTTAAAAAAAAAAGTAGTTGAAACAGTACTAAGTGCTCATTTTTATATGGGGAAATAAAATGCCCATGGAGGCATTAAAACAGTTTGGACTAATCTGAGTTCTTTGGTCAACAGTGTGATAGGTGTGGAGCCTGTTTTTAAACCAACTGTAGCACCTGCCTGTGCTGCTTTCTCCAGGGTTAATACGTGGTGCAGATGTGCTCAAGAGTGGAGTTATTAACTGGTTCCCTTGCCGGTGAGTGCTGCCTGCAGGAAGGAGAACACAACAGCACTCATCTGCAGAAATAATTTTCTTGTTTCTTGGTGCCAGTGTTTAATTCAAGTACTAATATGAGGCATGGCAACCCCTCCCTTTACTCCTAGGAATAACCACTGGGATTTTGAATTTGTGCTAATGCGTTATTAATCCAATTACTGCCTCTTATTGCGTTACTTCTGTACCATCTGTGTGCAGTTTTGCTGTTCACTTGAGGTGGATGGTATAAATACAAAGCTTTGAGCAGACCTGAGAAGAGACTGAAACCCCACTGAGATTAGAGGCATCTTGAAATGATTGTCTGGGGTTCCTGAGGACCGCTAATTAATATGCTAAGTTTTATTATTTGGTGAAGAGGTTGAAGCTTTTAAGATATTGTTATGGAGGAAACGTCTCTTCAGCTGTCAGGTGTAAGAACCCACACTTAATGAAAGGTAAACAGAAAAAGTATTGAAATATCTCTTATGAAAGAATAAATCCATAGGATGTACTCAGGCTTGACTGAAAGAAACACTCTGTAGCATTTTAATTTATTCTGCATTCACACAATCTTTTTGTCTCTGTCTTCTGTAACAATTTCTGAATCCACTGGGCCACTTCCAAGTTTGTTAACATGAGACAATCATGTCCACAAAAAGTGTAATACCCTTCAGGAAGGAAGAGAAGGCAGGTACCTTGCTATGACATTTGGGAGTGACCAGCTGGCCCATCTGCCTGTGTATTGTCCCTGATTAACTATAGCACTGCTTTGGGAAACAGGAAATGCTTTTGGAGAAACTGCTGAGTGGAAAGAGGTTGGGAATGGCTGGGAAAAAACTGCCCCACTTTGCTGCTTATGCTTGCAAAGCATCAGAAGGAATAACTGCCTGTTGGCCTGAAGGATAAATTCAGCTAGTCCGTTAAATAAAAATCTCAGGTGAGGCAGGGAGTAGTGTATGCACAGCCTGTACTGTCCAAAACACAACCCTGGAAGTGCTCAAGGCCAGCCTGGATGGGGTTTGGAGCAACCTGGCCTAGTGGGAGGTGTCCCTGCCCATGGCAGGGGGTGGAATAAGATGGTTTTTAAGGTCCTTTCCAACTCAAACCATTCTGGGATTCTGTGAAGTGCTGCATATTTGCCAATACTTTTGTGTATTTTGGTGAAGGCTTTCTGAGTACCACAGACCCACAGCTGTCTTCTGGTGTTCACTCTGCCTCAGCCCTGCCATGGTAGGAGTGATTATTCAGGATGCTCCAGTCAGACCTAGAAGGGAGTAACTTTTTCAGTGAAGAATGGTTGGTGTCGGTTTTTGTAACAAATTTCTCTTGGGCTACTCAGCCTGTGTTGACAGACAGCTTTGTTTTCTCACTCTCCTTCAATCCATGGGAGCTGAGCAGGGGGTTAGATCACCCCAGTGAGAAGCTGAGCTCCATTACTGAGATAAACCAGGAGAAATTCTGCTGAGTTCAAGAGATGTGACCCTGGATTTGTCTCAGCACGATGTACCAGAATTTCCCTCTCCTGCATGTGTGCAGCACAAACAGCCTCAGTACCTGCAATTTGAGCCACTGATGGAGAAATCCAATAGAAATTGTTTTGGGATCAGTCTCCTGGCTAAGAATTAGTGGCGTAGGAGCAGACTGGCACAGCAGAGCTGGAGGATCCTGTAGGGCCATATGAAGTGCTATGTTTTGGATGCTGTTGTTAGAAAATGAAAAATACATGTCTGTCCAGGACCTTGAATATGGTGTAGGAGACATGGAGTGCGTTTGGATTTGTCCCAAGGGAGGAGTCAGTATAAACAAGCCCCTCTGTGTCCAGATGGTTACTCTGAGCAGGAGCTACAGCACAGAATTGCAATTGTGTGTTCTCCTGTTGTCGAGGGGGAGCAACCACAGACCTTTGACCAAAGCACCTTGACCTCAAGCTGCTGCCTCACCCCTCTTCTATTCCCAAGGTGAACTGGAGAATGTACGAGAAACTGAGTACCCTCAGCATCATTGTCTGCTCTTTGGATCAGGGAACGCTCAGGCTGCACATTTATACAACCCACCTTTGAGGTGTTTATATGAATTAATGAGATCCCCCTCAGCCTTCTCCTCTGAAGGGAAGTTGTGGCCAGGTGGGGTTGGGCTCTTCTCCCAGGCACTCAGCAATAGGACAAGGGGGCACGGGGGGCTCAAGCTCTGCCAGGGGAAATTGAAGTTGGAGAGCAGAAAAATATTCTTTGCAGAGAGAGTGCTCAGGCATTGGAATGGGCTGCCCAGAGAGGGGGTGGATTCCCCATCCCTGGAGGTTTTTAAAGTGAGCTTGGCCGTGGCACTGAGTGCCATGATGTGGTAAAGGGACTGGAGTTGGACCAAGGGTTGGACTTGATGATCTCGGAGGTCTTTTCCAACCCAATCGATTCAATGATTCT
>VWZD01000642.1:341-13230 GCA_013396695.1 Sakesphorus luctuosus
CAAAGTTTACAAATACTCAGAATATAGTCTGATGACTCAGCAGATTCATCAACCTGCAAGAGTTCCTTCCTTTTCCATTTAAAATGGTACTTTTTGTGCATTAATCTGTTCTTCAAGCAAAACACACTACAACTGTAATATCCAGGGTCACAGAAACAGTCACAACAGCATAAACTATAGCTAAGTATTTTATTTTCTATAGCAAATACATTCTTTGTTTCAAAAATAATCTGCCATAATTTTTCCAGATAGGCACTCACTTACTTACAACAATGGAAATAAAACTGCACATTTATTGAAGGAATCAAAGTGTAGAGGTCCTTGAAAACATAGCATACTGTGTTCCTTCAACAAAATACATTGCTTTCTATTTGCAACTTCTGTATTTTTTTCATTCTACATCTCACAGATAACTTAGAGGTGGGTTGGGTTTTTTTCCCTCCATGATTTTCCAATTCAGAGCTTCATTCCAAGAGTCTTAAATCCATGTCACTTCTCTACTGCCTACTAGTCTATTTAACCTCTCTGTCAACTGTTGTGCCTTCTGGTCTTCCCAGAAGCACATAAGGATCTCTTACGTCTTTCCAAATACCACCTGTAAAAGCAGAGCAAACTTGCTACTGCGTAGTATGGTGGTGTTGATGCATTAAGAACTAAGGGACATTTCTAAATCGCTGATCTCAGATCAGCAATCAGAAAGAACAAACATTTGATCTCTGACTTAATTGACGTCACAATGTGTATTTTGCAGAAACTAACAGGCCCTCCTTTTACAAAGGGAAATGCTTCCATTAATTTCTCATTACTTTGTAACAGTCTAAAAGCATACAAAGTAGAAAGGGATATTTGTACATATAGAAGACTTCCCAGTTGCTGCTTGGGTTTTCACAATACTCATTTCACATGCCAACAACAGAAGCTTTTAGAAGACTAGCAATCTTTCCATAAAGCCATCTGGAATTCATAAAACTTAAATAACATAAAATAACTTAAAAGCATAAAATTATCAAGATGGGGTTTTCTTTGAAACAAGTGAAAGATTGCCTTGGAGGTTGTGACAGGTAATATTGGAGATTTTTTTGACAGATTAGGCAATTGTTTAAAAAGTAGTTGGCACTATCTTGAATAACAGGAAGTTAAATGCCTCCCTGACATCCAATCCTGTCAGATCTCGGAAGCTCAGCAGGGTCAGCCCCGGTTAGTACTTGGATGGGAGACCTCCTGGGATTACTGGGAGCTGTAGACAGTCCTGAGGACTTCACTGTCAGTGTCCAAGCTCACTCGGCCGTGGCAGATGAACCTGAGAAGTTAAAGGGTGGGGCCAGTTCTGCACACGCTGTGCCTCACCTAAAATATCCACTGCACAGGCTAGAAGGGCACACCCACTTGGGAAGAGCCCTTCCCAAATCTTCATACATATAATATAATATACATACTGTCTTGGAGGAAGGGAAATATCTGGATACACTGTCATGATTTTTCCTGGTTTTCTTAGGGTCACCATGTATCACTCAGACAGGATATCTGCAACAATTTCAGCTGATCCAGGCTGGCACTGCTATGGTCCTGCCTTCCAAGCACGCATTCTCCAGCACCCTTATTATGCACAGTGCTACTCTAGCCCCAGAAGAACTCCCCTAGACAAACAAACCAACAAAAAGTAACCTAGCGAAAAATATTAATCATAACGGAAATCCTTAAAACAGCAAGCACAGCTCAGCACAGAACAAATCCTACATCACCAAAATTCCTTTGATTACATTAACAGCTCTCAGTTTCCCATAGAGCAAAATTTCCACAGATGCCTTTCCCAGATCACTTGCAAAGCTGTAAAAACAAGAAGCCGTTATTCCATTTTGTGAAATGTCCTATAAAGAAAAGAAAGCTGGAGTCTTCTTGGTTTAAAGAAGCTTTCTAATGTGTTTCTTTTTAAGCTACAGAGAATGCTTCAAGGGGGAAAAATAATTTCAGAAGCTGCATTGGACAAGAGTAGCTAAAAAAAAAAAAGATTAATGCAATAAACCAGTTCTGAAACCAATTAAGGAAAGAACTGCTTAGCATGTAAAGAAATAGTGCTATTTGTCACAAGTCCTGTCTAGTACCAAACACAGACAGACATTTCACAGCCACTAGAGTAGAACTTCACCAATATGTGCACCAAAAGAACTACTAGTAATTTTTAGAAGTTATTCCGTTCTCTGACTGGAATGTGTCTGCTTAAGTGTAAAGCTTACTACTACCTTTATGAGGAACCATTTACTTCTGTTCTTCAAGTCAGTCTTGGATGACTATTTCTTATCCCAACAGTATGCTTTGGCACTCATCTGAATTATCAACATATTTGTTCTAAACTTTACAAAACAAGCACACATCAACATACATATCTACCATAATGACATGAGGAAACATTGAGGTATATATTATTAAGAAACACGTACAGCTGTTTTAAGGTATACACACTCAGAGAATTTTTAAATGGCTATACAAATGTTTTCGAATAAACATTTTCAGCAGTTATTCACAGCCAAATGACATAAGCAAATTGTTTTCCAACAGTCTTTCACTTGCCAAACCAAATAAAAAGCCTGTTCCTGAACAGTGTTGGCATCAAGAAAGTAAAATGAAGTCATTACTAAATGTTTTTGCCAATCCTGAAAAACTCTATTATTTTTCAGATGATTATACTCCACATATAGTTGCATCACTGTGAACATTTGACTATTAATAAAATGTAAGTTCATAAACAACATATAAGCACCACCACAGTCTTCCTCCCCAGGAAGTTCTTTGCAAATGACTAGCTGGGTTGTTGTTTTGTTTTTTTTTTTTTAAATCTATCTGTAAATAATAATAATACATCATTATTGTATTAATTAACATTTTAATTAAATAAAAATTGGACTATCACTACAAAGAAAGGCTACATCTGCACATAAATTAGCTCTCAGTAAAAGAAGTCCACAAACATCATGAGAAGAGGGCTTAAACAGTTCACCACCAGTAACGAGAGTAAGCATTGGGTGATCACTTAGCAGCAGAACCATCTACAGCCAAACACCAGAACCTGTGAGCTCTCCCAAGGAAAATGAGTTTGAGTTTTCCCACAAATTAAAGAGATCTCTAATTCTTGAGAGGCTTGAGTAAGAATCACCTTCCTTCACACAAAAGCCCTCTGAAGCACTATCTACACCTCTCAGTGCATCATTATAACTGAGTTAGAAGTATCATTATCAGTAGGTTAGAAAAGGCATACAGTATTATTTGTAAGTCAGTTACTGGCCCACACCATGGTTTTCAAAAGGTAAAAATACAGCTTTCAACATTTAGAAAGAAAAAAGTCCCAGACCACTAATCACAGATTTGCTATATTCATACTGCTTTATGAACCATTAACTAAAAAATGGGTAAAATTTCAACAGATGAAACACAGCTATGAATATTATAAAGGCTCCATAAAGTGAAGTAGATCCCCCCCCGACCCCACAATTCAGTCAATGCATTCCCCCAGTAACAGAGTGTTCTTATGATTTGAAGTATACAGATATAATAGTCCATTTTCTGATATCCCTTACCTGGCATTAATCAGCTCAAACATCTGAATAAATAAATTAAATACCTTTTTCAACCTATGATTTTACTGGCTACTGGGTTGGGATTTTCTGATCCAAGGGGAAAAAGGTAAGTATGCTGAACAGCACATACTTTTAACTGTATTTATAAAAAATTGCCTCTCAAGAGGCACTGTTAGCAGACTGTAGTCCCTGAACCTCTCCTTTCTGTATCTTGTTACCAGGCATAAGCACCCTGATAACTAGCTAAGGGAGAAAAGGGATATTCATTAACATTTTAGTCTAGATAACCATGCCTTTACTTTATAGAGTCTGGTCTTCAGTTTTGCTTACAGTATGACACCTTTATAAGAGCACTGGACAGTAGTGCAGCACTAAGGACGCCAAATAAAGAGCAAGAAAACAGCGAGACAAGTAAGAGCCAGACTACCTTTTCTGCTTACCCTTCATCATCGTTCTAGCAGCAAGGATGGCCATAGGACAGACAGATGGTCCCTTTATTTTAGAAGCAGGTGCAGCAGGTTGTTACAAAAGTGGTGAATGTGGTATGAACAGACCATTTAAGAAGACAATAGGTAGATAAGCTAAAAACCTTTACTGAGGTGCTTTGGTTTGTGTGTTTGTGTGTCTGTCTGCACCTTAGTGTGTGTACCTGTCCTAGTTCAGCAGATGGGACCAGCTTATCACTCTGTGTGTGTGACCAAACTGTGCATTCGACACCCTCTATTCATTTCCCAATAACTGTTAACAATGGACTATTTTCAGCAGCTGCCCAGGGCACACCTGACCCCTCAGGATGTGAGTTAGGTGTGAAAGACACACGTGAGATTATCTTACAGGTGATAATTGTGATAAGCTGTGATAACTCCTTTCCAGGATGTCGTTAGCACCTGCACACCCAGCCTGAGGTGTCATGTCTGCAAATGGGCCATCAATGATTCCAAATACCCTGTGACTCACAGAGTGAGATTATTCATTGTGTAATTCCCCACCCTGGGGTAGGTACTGGACAGTCCCACCTGGACCTGAGGGGATATAGTGTGGGGGATTTGGGGACTTGGGGAACCACTTGTTGGATCCAGAGGAGAATCAGAACCTTGGCAGGAGGAGACCACCACTCTTCACCAGACTGCAACCATCATCTGCACCAACATGTTTTTTCACCTCCTTTTGCTTTGGACTCGAGGAAAGTATGGGGGGCTCAGCACAAGGGCTAACAAACCTCTTTGTGTTTGTGCCCCAGAATGCTGGGTTATACTACTGGGGTTTGTGGGTTAAAAGCAATTTCTCTTTGTGTCATTGTATTTTTGTAATATTTTTATTACATTGTAACTCTGATTTATAATCTCTCCTGAGCTGGGTTCATTTCTCCTGCCAGTTTACCTTTAAACCAGCACAACCTGCAAGAGCGACAGAGGTGAAGGCTAGACAGTAAGATACCTCACAAGGCCAGAGTGAAGGTGCCATAATCACACAAAGCCACTGTTAACAAGCAGTGACTAACTGATATGTCACAAAAGCCAAAAAAACTGGACACTATCAGTATCTCCCTTCAAAGGAAATAGTTTTCAGTATGGAGTTTGGAGATACAGGTCTGAGCTTGCATTTTTGCTCAAGACGATGAAGGATTTGCTAGTGATGGCTAAGTGAGGCTACGACAGAAAAATGACACACAGATTAAACCCAGCAGCAGATGGCAAATCACTTTCACATCATGGGGTAAAGGCAGTAGTCAAGCAATGTTTTTTGGTAGATACTTCATTTGAAAGTTTCTCCAAATTATGGCAGTAATAATGAGGTTTTCTAATTAAATAATTCTTGATTAGTTCTACCAAACAATTTGCCTGTTTTGGTGCACCTGTTCTTGCATCAATGGGCCCAGCAGGTTCCAAATTCCGGTTTGGAAGGATCTACTTCCATACCATTGAGTTTAAGGTAGCACAGGTACTCTGGGTAACAAATACAGCTTCCAAGAGCTAACATATGTCAGGGTGGGTGGACCGAAGAGGAATCTCTAGGGGCATTTCATACCTGTGAGGTATGTCTCTCACATGGCATGTAAGGGTGTGTATCCTTCCTTGCTCAGAAATCAACCAAGGTTACTGAAACTCTCTATGGGCTAGTCTTCACTATGTTAATTTGCTTTGGGCTGTTTATGCCCTTATAGAAAGAAGAAAACTAAATCCAGCTGAAAAGCATATTTCTTTCAGTTTGAAGACTTTTAAGCATAAAAGAAACAGGAAGGGTACTTGTGAACACAGGAGCAATTTGGAATAGGGAACAAAGGAAAACAAAGGAGAAAGGAGAGACTCAATATGCGATGGTGCACAGCTGAACTGGGAGGAAAGAAGGAATGGAAAGCAGTAGTGGATGAAGAGCAAGGGAGCCAAAGTGGAAGGAAAACAAATGTTAATAAGAAACACACACATAGGAAAGGCTTTCTGTTTTGGTCTACTTACAACAGGTTTTCAGTGCAATTAAATTTGAATAGTCAAAAGGATACCCAGGGGAGGGGAAAAATATATATACTCAAAAAGTCAATAAACAGCTGATAGTATAGTTATGTCATAGGGAAGAGAGAAAACAAACTTTTGAAATTTCTTTAATTAAGAACAAACCCACAAAGAAACAACAAAAAAAACCCCAACCAACCAAAAAATCCCAGATCCAGCCACTTTCATCTCTCTCTCTCTATATATATATGTATATGTACACATATGTATGTGCATGTGTGTGTGTGTTTTAGCCACTGCATAGCTTAATGCACCTCTGTGAGTACAAGCATAGCAATATTTGCAGATGAATCCATCTGAACTATTAACTGCATAAATAATTTTGATTAAAACAAAATCCAGCATGTGAAGGATTCTGGTACCAGGTGTAGGAGAGTCTGAGCTCTACAACAGCAACTACAACAGTATGCTGAAAAATTCAGTAAGATATTAAACCCTGCTTCTATTTTGTGCACTACATGCTGTCAATATTGGAAAACATTATCCTGCATAGTTATTTCAAAGATACCGATCTTCAGGAGGTGATGCCAAAGGGGTTTTTGATTTTTTGATTTTTCAATTTTATAGATTTTAAAAGTACTTGTAGCTGTAGCAAAGCAGATTTTTAGTGGGTTAATATTTCTAGTTTAAGTTTAATGTCTTTCTATCACTACCCCTGTCCCAGAACTGGGAGCTCAAATTCCTGTAGTTATTTAATCTCATTTAGACTCTCTTCAAGCTAGAATGCTGAAGGCTATCAGAAGGCCTACAGAATGAAACATAAACACAGGTCACAGTGACCCAGAAATCAGAACCAGAAGAACTCCAAAATCCCGAGAAAGAGGAGCTGATGAAGACAGGGGGTCTCATCGACCCCCCAGACCAAATTCCTGGGGATGAGACCAGGGGCAGGACCAGGGCTGGACTGAGAAATGTGTAAAGTAATGATTGAAGGGATCATATTATAAAAGCCATGGAAACTAGAACTGGGGGGCATGTGCATGTCACCATATATTCCTGTGGGCCTTTGGCCTGATATTAAAGGACTTTATTTTTTATCTTATCCTACACTAACTTGGCTCAGAGTCCTGCTTTGCTGGGGGGGGCTCCCACAGCATCACTGTAAAGTATATTTTATAACCCTGTCAAGCAACTACGGTTGCATTACTGTCTACATTTGTGATGACCCTCCAAACGGTGCTTTTCCATGCAAAACAGATACAACCAGACACCTAGGTGCACAGCGACCTATAGCAGAAACCTGTATTTGCATATTCTCTCTGTGGGTAATTTGATGGTTATAAAAGCAACTTTTGAGCTAAGGGAAGCAGTCACAGCAGAAAGATGAGAACTTTTACTTTGCAGAAGTTCTGTGCTGTACTGTTTTTCCAGACTAGATGAAGGCACATGTTTCAGTTTCTTTCCTACCTCTGTTAGCAGAGGCCAGAGGACTCATGAATGTGAGAAGCATAATCACAAATAAATCAGAAAAGGTTTAAATGAGTGAAGTTACTCTGCAACATGTTTTTTATTTTTTTATAACAGAGAGCCTTTGTGATGGACACTTCGCCCTCATTGACTCTTGTCCTCTCTCCTTATACCATGCAGAAGAGATCGCAGATTATAGAGAGCAGAGAATGTGAAGGTTGTATGCATAGGTTTATTTCTTCTACATCACACGGAAGTTTACTATAGCCCCTGAGAGATAAACACAGGCTATCACTATTATGATTTACGTCTCATGGCCACAATTTCAACAAATAGCCTTCATTCTTACAGAATGGCTTGGGTTGGAACGGACATTAAAGACCATCTAGTTACAACTTCAATGGCAGAGGCAGAGACACCTTCCACTAGACCAGCCTCCTAAGAACCCCATCCAGGCTGGTCTTGAACACTTCCAGAGATGCAACATCCATGAGTTTTCTGGGTAACCTGTTCCAGTGTCTCACCGCCCACACAGTAAAGAATTTCTTCCTGTCATCTAATCTAAGTCTATCTTTTTCCAGCTTAAAGACATTACCCTTTGCCCTTGCTACTACAGGCCTTTGTTTACAGTCCCTCTCCACCTTTCTTTTAGGCCCTTTTTGGTAGTCAAAGAGGCTTGAAGGTCTCCCTGGATTCTTTTCTTCTTCGGGCTGAACAACCCCAATTCTCTTGGCCTGTTTTCACAGGAGAGGTGCTCCAGCCCTCTGATCACCCTTCTGGGTATCTTGCACTGGAGGTGTTCACCATAGCAGCCTGGATAGGGAAATTGTTGTCCTCCTACTTCCACACTGAAAACATTTGTATTTGTATAAAACCCAAATACTTTGTATTAAAGTATTTCTATCACTGTATCAGCTTTGTATCCTCTCTCCTGTATTGATCCTCCACTAGCAGTATTAATCTGTGTAGGTGTTATTAAACGACAGAAGGAGTCTCAACCCAAGACAACCTCTTGTATTTTTTGCCCAGACATCAGTCGCACACTGTCTGTTGCAAGGCCCAAACAATAAGCCCCACACTCAACATGAAGTGCCTGAGGCCTTTGTTCCTCATTCCACAGAAGAGGAGACACCCTGCAGAAGCCTGAATTTTTTTCACAGTGCCTAATCCTGGATGTTGTGACATAATTCATAGCTACAAATGTGTCATTCATCAGGATTGCTCCTTTATGAGCTCACTGAAATTGTTGGAGTGTGATTTTTCAAAGCACTCTTTCCTATTCAACATCTGGACTATCTTGGTGATTTCAAGTGATCTACACTCCTGCAAGACAATTTCTAGAGTTATCTCCGAATCCCACAATAACTACCCTGATGCTCTCAGATTAACTTGAAACATTTGTTTTTTCCCAATTTGCAGCCTGTTGTTACATAATTCTTAACAGAAAAATACATACTTAATAATAAGGGAAATAATATAACATGATTTCCCCCCCACTCCAACACTCTGTGTCAAAACAAATTTATTAATATTTTTGAACAAGAAGGCAGTCCTTAAATATATATCAAGTATGCTTTTGGCAGAACAAGTGGTTTAACACTGTTAAATTTGCCTCTGCAGCTCATTAAATCAACATTACTATGACAATATGCTGCACTATGTGCACTCCTGTATGATAAAGCTTCACCACAACATTCTTGCACTATAACTTTGTCACTGCAAACTTCTCCCAATCTAGTTTCCTGCTATCACTGGGCACCATGCAGCATTATTTCCATGGGCCTGTAATTTTCAAAAATGCAATGATAAAGCCTAGATGAACTAAGTGAATAACAAATGGTCTACATCCACTCCCTTGAGATGTGTTTCTGGACAACTATAAAATAATTAGGAATGAGTTTCAGTGTCACAAGAAGTGGCTCAAAAATAACAGAAGCAATGTTGATTCTGAAGAAATTATTTTTCCTCACTTCCTGTGTTACTATGGCCTTATAAAATTACTTTGGTGCTTGTCTGCTTGCAAAATCTGGTCCTGTTTTATAAAAAAAAAAAAGAAAAGTAGAAGTACTCAAGTCACAGACTGGACAAACTCCCCACCTTTACTGCAATAGCTGCCAAAGGATCTTCATAGAATAAAACCAGCAACACTAATCCTAAGGAAACAAAAGCATACCACTTTGTTAGTAGATGCACATCTTAGTTCTATTTCATTACTTATTAAGAAGCTATTAAAGTAGTATAAATTCAGTGTCTTCTAGTCCGACAAAATGTAGCCCTCATTACTATTTGGGAAAGCTACTTTTATTCTATAATTACATATACATACATAAAATTAGTGTTTACTCTCATATATATAACACTCTTCCCCAGTTTAGGGCACAAATAGTGAAAGCCTAAGTATTTCACATCAAACACAGCAGCCAGGCTACAGAGTTCATGTTGTACCAAATAAGTATATTAAGCAAATATTAAGAGACTAAGGAAAACATAAATACTAGAGGTAGGAGAGGTAAGTTCACCAGCACAGGCAAGTGAGTTATTGATACATCCTGCTATTGTGCAGAAGAGCCAGAGAAAAAAATGTGTGGTCCCTAACAGACTAGTAAATGGAAGCTTTTTTTCATCCACCATTCTCAGCTGGATACTCTCTCTTCCCTCTAAGATTTTCTACTGCTGAAACCTTTTATTGTCACATGATGTGCATGAATTACCAACAGTGCACAGCCCTACAACAGACACTTCATCTCTGATGAATAGTATTTAAGGAAACGTAAATACTTGAGAACAAAAATGGTAACTGATACATAAAACCTGTTTAAACTACTTTTTTGTTGAAATAGCAGTTTTTGAGGCTGCATTTAGCACAGACTCAACCCAAATTCCTAGAGTTAAGAAACAACCATTTTTAATAGCTGAAAAACTAGAAGGTCCTGGATGCAGGATCTGCAATACACTGCAGCTTCAAAGAGGACTAGCCCATAACACTTTTATGAGAGGCCAGCAATAAGCATGTATTTTAAAAACTGACAGAAGCAGCTCAGTTTCTTACAATCCTGTATGAAAACAGTGTACAGTGAAGCTCTAACTGCACAATTATTTCAGGAGCTGAACATGTTTCTTGAAACACCATGAAGAACAAGAAACGTTATTTTTCCTGATTTTATTGGTCAGGCCTAAACATTAATGTTTGCAAGGACCTGAGGTACAGTTTGCCCACCTTGCTTGACAGCCAAGAACACCAGAGAGAAGAATGCTTATTTGGTTTCATGCCTGTATAGCACAACCCTGTTAATGCTTCAGCAGTGCAGCTGGAAAGAGTATTATCCAATTCCAATGTCTGAGTTGCACAAGAAGTATATTAGGAATTGTAACTTGCATACAAGAAGCTCTTTCAAGTGACAGCCTCAAGGAGGCCTTATGCACTTTACAAAGCATCTTCTAGACTTTCTTCTAGTAGTGCGACAAGTAGCAAGAGGCAGAATCACTCACATAGTTGAAGCATGGACACTTATACACTTAGAAACCCGTGAAGTTTATACATTCAAAACTAGAATCGTACACGATGTGTTTGAGTTCTTCCAGGGTCAAAGTAAGGCCAGAAGGAAACAAGATTTCTTAATCATTCTCATATTTTCAAAGAAAATGTAGCTAGAAATTAACTCCTTAGCTGCCCTTTCCCCCTCCATAATGTAACTTGAGACAGAAACAACTGTACTGTAAGTACTCATAAACTTGCTGTCACCACTTCAATTTTACTAGAGCCAAATTTGCATTTAAAAATATTGCTGTTTGGAGCAGACTTTTGAAAACATAGGAAAACAGCATATACTTTTCATCTCTGTAAAAGCACATATTTAAGCCACAGGCAGGCATATGGGGATGAAAGAAATATCTAAAATGTAAATCCTACCTGAGTTCAGAAAGGCCCTTCAGAAGTAAGCTGAAGAATGCTTTCATGAAATAGAAAAGTAATTTGTTCCTATGCAACTCTTATACTTAAAAAGATACATTTTTGCTGAAAAATAGTATCAAAATGATAGGAAACTATATAATAACAACATCATGAAGATATATTCTTACATATGCGGAGATATGTTCTTACAATATCTGAAATACAAACAATATAAAAAGAAATATACTCCTGTATTTTTTAAAAAATCATTACCTAATATGAAATACAAATCAGTGAGTACCAGGTAGCCTCTCCAATATATAGATGATGTTGGAAGCCTGTGAATTTTCATTAAGAGAAATTGATTTTTACTTAGTTTTAGATTGTACTCCAAAGAAATTTCAATTTCATGGCACTGCAACACAGTGTTATATCTGAGTGATTCCTGGCTTTCAAGTCTCAGTATCTTTCTCATAGCAACTAAACAGACAAACTAATTTTTGTGGCATTTCTTTAAGTCCTTGACCAGCAAAAATTGCTGTAGATTACTGGCATTCTAAGGCTGTATTGCTACATAAAAAGAAAAAAACTTCCTGTTAACAGGAGGCACAACAGCTGCAGTGCCAACCATGTTTCACAGACCACATCTAAGTCAATCCAATTCTGGCTGAGTAGGAACAGAATTTCTCTTCCCAGTGAAACCCAGATACCTAGGCATACAGTGTGTCTGGGTACACAGATTTTTAGAGAAGACCAAACAATGGTTTTTGGTGCTAAGTCAGCAGAATGCAACATAGTTGAGAGAATGTTATTTCACACATACAACTCTCCGTATACTTAAGTGTAATATTTCTTGCAAGTTGGCTTTTTCTGCCGTTGTCACCTGCCTTTGCTATCTGCTATCAGCACAACAAAGTTAAACTGGAACAAATGATATTATTTTTCTCTCTCTATGTTTAATACTCATTACACACATCTGAAATAACAATTCACTGTCTGAGCATTTAGTTCACTGAACTATTTGCTTTTGCTGCAGAGAGTCATATTCTCTTGATGATAATGTAAGTGAACAGACGGAAGGATCAAAAATGATCTTATAACTTCCCAGCATCACTGCTGGTTTTGCTAATTATTCAGTGAATGCCAGGTCTGATTCTCACTTACATACATGTGTCAAGAGAATGTGTGTGGCAGAATATAATGTATTCCAATACCTTATAGACACAAATAAATAAGTCAACTAATAGAATATATGGTGTGAAATACATGGTCATAGTCCATTAGCTAATACAGATGTTTTACAAGTCAAAGCTGACTCTGCATGCTGCTGGAGTTTCTTAGAAACCCTATAGCATAAGCAGAAGAAACTGCAAAAACTCAGCAGGTCTTGTAGGGTAAGCCCTGATTTTCTTCTCATATTCTAGATTTTAAGGGACAGCTTGTTGAACTCAACAGTCTATGTACGAGTTTTTAATAATAAGCAAAAACTTCTTTAGTGCAGGGATTAT
>VWZD01000642.1:20127-42051 GCA_013396695.1 Sakesphorus luctuosus
CTGTCACAGTCACACTGGGTATCTCTTCCCTCCGGGATATCAATCACACCACACTGCTGGTGTTGTCAGCATACTTCCCACTGTCCATGTCACCAATAAAGATGTTGAGTAGTGCTGGTCCCAGTACCAGCCCCTGAGGACATCACTCATCACTGATCTTTATTTGGACATTGAGCCTTTGACTGCAACTTTTTGAGTGCAACCAGCCAGCCGTATCCTTATCCATCAAATCTACATCTCTTCAGTTTAGAGACAAAGATGTCATATGGGACAGTGTTAAATGTTTCGTGTAAGTCCAGGTATGTGATGGCAGTTGCTTTTCTCTTAACCACCCATTCTATAAGCTCATTGCAGAACACCATCAAATTTTTCAGGCACAATTTTCCCCTAGTGAAGCCATGTTGGCTGGCACGAATCACTTCCTTATTTTCCGTGTGCCTGACCAGAGTTTCCAGGAGGATCTACACCACAGTCTTGCAAGGCACAGATATGAGCCTGAGTGGTCTGTAGCTCCCTTGTAGTTAAACTATCATTTAACCTCATTTATATATAAATGCCATGTCCTCTGGCATTTAGCTGACTCACAGTGGTACTGAGGCCAAGAACTTCTTGTGAAAATAAACTCAGCAGGAATAAAAAACAAGTAATTTTCCCAGATAGTGATGGATGGGAAGTTCTGGGTACAGAACAATCCCAGGAGAGTCCAGCCCGTTCACTCCTGTGGCAGGAGTCTTTGGGCTGTGCTACAGAGCAGCAAAAGTAGCTACTTTTGCTACTAAGTGGCAGCAACAAGATTGGGGGGGGAACCCAGATAAGCACTGAAAGCTACATTCATGCTGGGAACCTGGTGAAGGCAACAGCTATTGAAACCAAGCAACAAGTTTCTCTCTGCTGAATAGATTACAGGAACACCAACAGCAATGTCACACATTATCTTCTCAAGAGCAAAAGACGCTAACAGTTCTCCCTCTATCAGTTCCACTTCTCTTACACCTCTCCATTGCCAGTCACACAACCCACAGCACAACTCCACAAATGTGGGCTGAACCTGGACATCACACCAGTTAAGGGGCCAGTTGAAAAACAGCTACCCCCCCTTCCCCTCCCCTCCCCCCCACTAATTTCTTTTATTCTTGCAAAGATATTTTTAATCCAGATCGGTTCAGTGATGTGATGTTATCACAAAGCCTTACCAGCAGTTGTGCAATCAAAGTCAAAAAAAGTGACAAACTGCCATAAGAGTGTGGCATTTTTAAGTGAGCTTTGGTGCTGAAGGCAACATCGACTAAACTTCACTGCTCATCAAGTTGTAAATTGAGATGCCAGAAGTTTCCCTCAGCTCAAGTGGCACAGCTATGGTTCTGGAGTTCTGAACAAGACTTAGTAACTGTAAACTGCTGCAAATTACAGCAATATTTCTACTATAGAATGGTTTGGGGATTTTTTAAGTATTTGTGTAATTGAAGTATCTTTGTATTTGTGTCCATTATGTTTAATATAACTGTGATCATAAACTAGAAGCTCTAGTCAAAGGACATCAAGGCAGACTTTCCAGTTTATAATTTCCCTTGCCAGAAACCTGCCAACTGCTAAGTTTGTACAGAGACTAAAAGGAGCCAAGCAGGACCCAATTCAGAAGCTTGATACTTTTTTCATAGGATGAATTTTATGATTCACAGTGAACTGGTCTCTGTTAGGAGATGATAAAAATCATCTTATTAACACTGGGCCATGACCTGCAGACATGCAGTTCTTATACAGCACTGGATGAATTTTTCAGCCTCTGTGCTGCAGTTCCAGGGTGTGTAGTATGTGCATTCCCTGGCCTCAAAGAGATGTTTTAAAAGGTGCATCAACATCTCTAGAATTTTAAATACTGTAGTAACAAGGATCCCATAAAAACCAAAGGGCACCAAACACAGGGGGCTAGGCTAGCAAGGTGGCATGCAGTCACAAAATACATTCATCTTGAGCTAAAGGAGCTAAAAATAAAAAGTATCACATTTTATAAAATAGCTGTCATCTAGCACCTGCTTTATTAGACAGAGGCATCCTATGACTGTGCACATACACAATACCACACAAAATTTTTCAAGTAACTTAACTTTTTAGTCTGATGCAGATCATAGCTGTGACACATTGAAGAAACTACTGCTAGTTTACTCTCACTTTTAGTTTGCAAAAGTCTCATATTTCAAAAGACAAAACACAAGCACATATAGATGACACTGAAAATACAGAAGGTACTTGCAACTCCTACATCTTCCATACTTCACTGATCACAAATAAAACAACCAGTTTAACAGCAAGGAGGAAATAGCAACAAATTGCTAAATATTTTATGTTGCAACAGGCTGATACAGTTTTCTAGTTCACAACTGGTGAATGCAGAGGGAAGGTAAAAAAATGAACTCATAGCTCATTAAAGGAGAACTTGAAGCTTCTTGTTCACACACAAGGGAAAAAAGCTCCTTTAGAACTGTACAAGTGTGAAGAGTAAGACCAGACACATGACCACATAAGCACAGCAGGAATCAGCAATGACAAATCAAACACTTGACATATTTAGAGAAAATAGAATATAAGTGGTGAGGGCCTATGTGGGAGACTGAAATGTTAAGGGTTAATTACTCAAATCATCAGCCTATTATTAGCAAAAACCTTCAGAAGCAGGTTGTAACAGCCCATAACAAGTAGGTTTGGTACAAAACAGATTCAAACACAAATCATACTTAGAGAAGGAATAGTCCAAGATGAACATTGGATGGCAAAGAAGACATGTTCCCAAACCCTGCTTAGTACTGTCAGCAAAGACTTCATTTAGAAAAGCAATCCATCACATTTAACTTGTGTAGAGTTCACTATTAAGCAATACGAGGTTTTAAATAATAAAACACATATCAAGCTGGTCATTTGTATGCTTCAAACCAAATATTTTATTTTGCCTGATCAGTGAAGTTTACTTTTTTAGCTTCCACAATATATATAAATTTCAAATATGTCATCACATAATTACCAGCAGAGGAATCACAGAATCTTTTAGGTTGGAAAAGACACTTGAGATCACTAAGTCCAGCTGTTAAGCTAACCATGCCAGGCCCACTAGTAAACAATGTCCCTAAGCACCACATCTATACCTTTTTTGAATACCTCCAAGGATGGCAATTCAACCAGCTCCCTGGGCACTCTGTTCCAAATTCTGACCACCTTCGCAGTGAAGCATTTTTTCATAATGTCTTATCTAAACCTCTCTTGGTGCAGTTTAAGGTCATTTCCTCTTGTCCTATCACTTATTACCTTGGAGAAGAGAACAAGCCCTACCTGAATACAACTACCTTTCAAGTAGTTGTAGAGAGCAATAAGGTCTTCCCTGAGCCTCCTTTTCTCCAGACAAAACACTCCCAGCTCCTTCAGCTGCTCCTTACAGGATCTGTGCTCCAGATTCTCCCAAGCTTCATTGCCCTTTCCCTGGACTCACACCAGCATCTCCTTATCTGTCCTGTAGTGAGTGAGGGGCCCAAAACTGAACATGGAATTTGAGGTGCAGACTTAACCGGTGCCAAGGACAGCAAGAGAGAATCACTTCCCTGGTCCTGCTGTCCAAACTATTGCTGATACAGCTCATGATGCCATTGACCTTCTTGGCCACCTGTGGAACTCTGTTGGCTCCTGTTCACCTGCTGTCCACCAGCACCCCCAGGTCCTTTTCCTCTGGGCAGCTTTCCAGCCACTCTTTCTCAGGCCTGTAGAGCTGTTTGTGGTTGTTGTGGCTCAAGGGCATGACCCAGCACTGGGCCTTGCTGAACCTCATACCACAGGCCTTGGCCCATTGATGCAGGCTGTCCAGATTCCTGTGCAGGGCCTTTCTATCCTCCAGTAGATCAACACTCCTACCCAGCTTGGTGATGTCTGCAAATTTATTGAGAGTACACTTGATCTCATCATCGAGAACACCAATGAAAATATTAAACAGAACTGGCACCAATAATGAGCCCTGAGAAACAACATTTGTGAGCAGCCACCAGCTGAATGAAACTCCATTTACCACCACTCTCTGGGCCTGACCATCAATCCAAACTTTTTGGCAAAGACTGCACCTGTCTGAGCTGTGGGCTGCCAGTTGCTCTAGCAGAATGCTGTAGGAGGCAATGTCTAAGACTTTACTGAAGTCCAGGTAGGCTACNTCCTCGGGGCAGCTTTCCAGCCACTCTTTCTCAGGCCTGTAGAGCTGTTTGTGGTTGTTGTGGCTCAAGGGCATGACCCAGCACTGGGCCTTGCTGAACCTCATACCACAGGCCTTGGCCCATTGATGCAGGCTGTCCAGATTCCTGTGCAGGGCCTTTCTATCCTCCAGTAGATCAACACTCCTACCCAGCTTGGTGATGTCTGCAAATTTATTGAGAGTACACTTGATCTCATCATCGAGAACACCAATGAAAATATTAAACAGAACTGGCACCAATAATGAGCCCTGAGAAACAACATTTGTGAGCAGCCACCAGCTGAATGAAACTCCATTTACCACCACTCTCTGGGCCTGACCATCAATCCAAACTTTTTGGCAAAGACTGCACCTGTCTGAGCTGTGGGCTGCCAGTTGCTCTAGCAGAATGCTGTAGGAGGCAATGTCTAAGACTTTACTGAAGTCCAGGTAGGCTACATCCACAGTCATTACCTCATCCACTAAGCAAGTCACCGTCTCATAGAAGGTGGTCAAATAACTGAAGTAGTGACACTCCAACACTAACATGTATACATTCTTCAGCTTTTGTGTAAGACAAAGGCAGGCTGTCAGCACAGCACAGTATCGTGGAGGGTGCTGAAAAACTTACAGAAGCTGTGTCAGTTTTTTTGTACCGTTAAAACAAAAGAGGAACTGGGGAGAGAAGGAGAGGCAGCAACTTACAAACAGCTGCCTAAGGAAAGGCTGTTGCCAGTTTCTATCCTAAAGGAGCTAAGAATACCAACATGCTTAAAATGTCTTGGTTACATAGAACATGAACACACAGATTAGGTACAGAACATTCAGGACAGCAAGAATAAACAATAGCATTTTCAATAGTATATAGAGCACTTTCTGTGAACAAAGGGGAACTTTTTAAAACGTTTTTAGCCCATTCTGCTGGTGCCATAAGTGAAAAAAAAAATCCCTCAGCTACCTGAGAAGTTAATAAAGAAAATTAAGAAAAATCAACACCATTCCACAAATACACATTGTTGCAGTAAACCATGTGTTTCAATTCTCCCAATATCAAGAACACCCAAATACACAACTAAAGACAGCCCTAAACCAGCACCAAATGAACTTCGTGAAAAAAACCTCCTGCTCTTTTTAATGATTTAAGGATCAATTCCTAGACTTAGAATATGATTTTCAATTCCCAATTTTATCTAATTGGGCAAGGGGAAGAATTCAGGAAAGAGATGCAATACAGCAAAATAAAATTAAGAGGAACATTTTACAATCCTGTTCTCCCCCTTCCTCCTCCCCTCATTAAATTAATTATTAGAAACTTATCTTTAGAAATAAAAGAGATCTGAACAACTGTTTTGAATTTTAGTTTTCTAGAATCAATTTTGAGATGCGTGTAAGGAAAAAGCCCAACAGATTATGGACAGGAGAAAGTATCTGGATGGAGAAAGAGATGTGACAAACTAAGCATTACTTATGTTGTGGAAAAGTTAGAGTAACAATAGGCATTCATCAGAATAGGTGTTCTCTGCTTTGAGGCTGGAAAAAAATTGAGATAATTTAATGAACTTTATTGTAAAGTATTTCCATCACTATAAACCATGAGATAAATATCCCATAAACTTACACTGATACATAAAAAAAGCTCAAGGGGTTGTACCATATATGTTAATGAATTCTGAAATTGCTGATGTTCCTTATATTAGGTTCATTTATAAAAGGTTTTCTGTGGATTTAACTTTGATCTGAGCCCTCCTCCAATTTACATTATCCAAATGATTGCTCAAAATGTTTACATAAATACAAAACTCTCTTCATTTTGTTAAATAGAAGGAAACAAACCCACTGTTTCTTCATCTTAAGCAATATCCTACTAGAAACAATATAAACCAAGCATATTTGCATTTCCTTTGAGAGAGTTAACAACATCCGCATCAAGTTTTCCTGAAGCAACAGCACGTACCATAGTTCAGCTTTGAATAAGCAACATTAAAGAGAAGAGGGCGGAGTGGACAAAGCAAAAAAACCCTGATCACCTAAGCAGGGTCTTTGAAACAACGCTGCTTTACGAAAGTTTCTTTATGGTAGTAACCGGTTAGTTTACTATTTAAAGGCTTTCCTGCTGCCGGACCCTATTCAGCAAAATCAGCGTCTTGGGCAGGAACGCCTCAGTCCAGCCCCGCTCTCGCCGGACCCCCACGGAGATGGGCTGCACGCACCTGAGAAAGCCCCTTCAGCCGCAGAGCAGTTCAATCTCAGAATAGCCAGCGCCTCAGCCACGCAGGAGCATACCCCTCACTATTGCCTCACAGGATATTGGATGGTTTTGTCCTTAAACAGCTGCAGCCCCACAATTAAGAGACTTAAAAGTCTGTGGAAATTCACAGAAAAATCGCTCTCTCCCAAATGGAATAGACACACAGAAAACACCCCTTCAGGCCTCGGGTGCTGGCGGTGCTGCCGGGGGGACAGTGTCGCTCCGCTCCCGGCGAGGCTCAGCACCTGCCCCGGCCCGGCCGCAGGGCCCCGCCGGCCCCAGCGCTGCGCCGCCCGCCTTTCCCCGCGCCCTCCTCCCCGAGGCAGAGCCGAACAGCCCTACCAAAGCAACCAGACAAACCCGGAGAACCCTCACCGCAGTTCCAGGGCACGTCGCTCCCTCCCGCCCGCCGGGGGACACACGCCCGGGGTGCCGCCGCCTCGCCCACTCCCGCCGTCCGCAGGGCGTGCCCGGAGCCCCCGGGGCCGCCGAGCCCCCCGCGCTGGGGCAGGGACACCACGCTGCCGACACCCACCCTCCCGGCCGGCAACGCCGCGCTCCCTCACCTTCAGCGCCGGCGGATGGCGGCGGGAGGCGGTGCTGCCCAAGGGGCTCCTCCCGCGGGCGGCTTCTCCCCGTCCGGCCGGGGGCGAGGCGGTGATACGGCTCGGTGGGCGCCCAGCGAGCCCTTGCCGCCTGTCCCGCGGCCCTGGCCGCCTTCTCTCGCCCTTTGCTGCCTCTCGCCGTGCGGGTGTGGGCGTTCTGGGAGCAGGAGGGTGTTTGCGGCTCGGGGCGGGTGAGCGGCTGGCGCTTGGTGGTCCCGGCTCCCCAGTAGGCATGGCTGCGACGGGCCGTGGGGGCTGCTGCTCTGACCTGCGAGGCCATGCCCATGGTGGGCTACAGAAGTGTGACAGCACCTGTTGGCCCGGTTTTGGCAGAGAGGGCTCTGGCTCTGCTGCCAGACCACTGTTCATAGAATGTTAAGGTCTTGGAAGGGAAGTTAAAGATCATCTAGTCCCAACCACCCCTGCCACGAGCAGGGACATCTCCCATAAGACCAGGTTGCTCAAGGTCTTATCCAAGGTGATTTTGAACACTGCCAGAACTGGAGCATCCACACCATCCCTGGGCAACCTGTTTCAGTGTTTTACTACCCTCACAATGAAAAATTTCTTCCTAATGTCTAAGCTAGATCTCTGCTCTTTCAATTTGTACATATTACTTCTTGTCCTATCACTGTAGGCCCCCTTCAGATGCTGGATGGTTGCTATAAGGGCTTCATGAAACCTCCTGTTCTCCAGGCTGAATAGCCCCAACTTTCTCACCCTGTTATTAGGTCTTGTTCTCAGCCCCTGCTCAGGGCCGAACCTGTTAGCCTGGAACAGGGGACCACTTTCCTTGCCTCTCATTTTGTTTCTCTGGAATCACACTCATTCATGACATGTGAGCTCCAAGTACTGCCTCTCACATGAAACCACCTTTGGGCTGACCATCAGGAGACATGTATCCTGAACAGGACCACTTGAGAATAGCCACTAGCAGCATCCACCTGGTCATTCCCATCTACACTGGGAAGGCAAAAAAGCCAAGTTGTTAATTCTCCCAATATTATGTACTTTCCATGTTCAAGATCTGCAGGCCTCAGGAAAAATCTAAGGGGGAAGAAGAGAGGAGGAGGGCAGTGAGGAAGGCTACAAATCAGTGCAGATGAGTGGCTGTGGAAAGAAAGCTGGGAGAACAAATATGCAAAGATTTCCTGATGAAGAAACTTGTAGGTTGAACACTGCTGTGTTCAAGAGAAATGTCTCTCCTGCAGGGCCCTGGGCTCTTCTCAGAGAGCAGTGCTGGGGTGGTACCCATGCCATATGACTCAAAGCTGAACAGGTGACAGCCTACTCCCTGCTTGACAATGGCTGAGAACTCTAAGCAGCTGTTCAGAACCTTCATATTCCTGGTAGAGTAGACTACTCCCAAGCTACACAACATGAGCGTGTAATAGCTCTGAATTTATAGCTGTAATTACTGATATTGGAGAGGCTGACTCACGCACATTGAATTCCAAGTGCGGAAGGAACTACTGCATGCCTGCAAGTGTTAAAGAAAAGAAATAACAGCATTTCAATGTCCTGCTTCCATTTTTTCCTCCATTTTGTTCAAGGTTCTTACTTCAGTCTGTTTTTTATCTGCCAGGGTATTTATAAAAAAGAAAAGCAAAACAACATCATGTGTTTACTCACACCTACTTGTAGTTGTCACATTACTTAGATGATAGTGGCTTCCCTAAGTCAGAGCTGCAAGAGAGATTCCTGGTAAAGTAGCTTCTGCTCTCATCCACTGAGGCTTCAATTTCTGCTTTTCACAGCAGTAGAAATGCAGTGGCTCGTATACACCACAGTCAGATATGCCATCTGGCTCAGCTCTGAATCCTTAGAATGGATGGCAAATCCATTAGAATATAGTGCTCTTGGTTATGTGAGTATTTGGAAGATGACTGAGAATAGGCCATCAGGCCTTCTCAAATTTTCCTTTCAGATTTTTACGATGGACTTCTTCCTGTTACATTTCACTTCAACAGGCAAGACTGAGCTGTCTTACAGAACTCTTGCAAAGGAAGTTTTAAGAACTGTGGATAGCAGAGACACTTTATGAACAGGTAAAACCAAGTCCCAGGTCCTGTCCCAAGAGTGGCCAGAACCCCTGACTACTCTACCTGCAAAAAAGCACCCTAAAGTAAGAGAGAGTTTCCTCTTTCTTCTTTGTGCTGAACCAAACAGGTACCTGAATGGTTTTTTCCACTCATGTGTGCCCTCAGTAACAATGCTTGCTATATAATGTAAGTAACCTCTCAGTAAATGACGAATTATGACTACTAGGTGAGCTGCTAATATGCCAGCTTCCCAATACAGAGTCAGAGCTCCCCCACAACCCTGAGGGGAAAAAACTAGAACTAACACTTAAAATAGCAAGCTTTTTTATTTACACAGGAGAGAGAAAATTAAAAGCAGAATATGATATAACACATATATATACAAATGTGAAAAGAAATAACAACAACATTCCCACCAAGTCGCCCATCCAACAACAAAGACCTCCACCACCTCAGCCCACAAAACCACCCAAAAAGACTCCCCCCAAAGGACACTAGGCAAGAAAGGAGAAAAAAACACAACAAAAAATGTTACTTCCTTAACCAGATAGCTGTGAAGTGGTGGGAAGGCCTAACACTCCCAGCATGGTGATAACATATTCACTCCGTGTCAGCCATGAAGGGAACTGAGCTAAGCACCTCTCTATGCTTTATTTATATTTGAGATAATGTGAGAATATGGTATGGAATACCACTGGCCAATACTGTCAGCTGTCAGCTGGCCTGACCTAGCCCGAGCCAGCTGATAATCCAAGGTCTACTCTAAAATCAAAGCTTAAATTTAGGCCTAGCTAAACCCATAATAATGACTCTCAATGACTGCATTTTTCTCAGGACACTGCCAGCGTGTCTTCACAGTGCCCTGGGGTCTGCCAGCTGCATGCAGGTATACAAAAACCACTCTGATCAGAGTTACCGCTAGTTATGGTAGTAGATGGCTTGTTACAATCTAATTTTCTGCAGTTACCATTTTGGTAGATTGCCCTTGTTGTGGATTATCCCCATGTGGCAAGAAAGCCCCATGCAGCCACTCACACTCTCCCCCTGTGAGTGGGATGGGGTAGAGAACTGGCAGAGTAAAATTGAGAAAACTTATGAGTTGGAATGGAGACATTTTAATACGTTAAGCAAAAGCCATGCACACAAGTAAAGCAAAACAAGGAATTCTTTCACCATTTCCCATGGGCAGGCAGATCCTAAGTGATCCCAGGGCTCCATCGGTTGTAACACTGACTTGGTAAGATGAAAATCATCACAATCAATGTTTCAACCCCTTCCTCCTTCTTCTCCCAGCTTTATATGCTGAACATGATAGATATCCATTCCATGTTATGGAATATCCCTTGGGTCAGTTGTCCCAACTGTGTTCTCATCCAGTTGCTTTTACACCTCCTTAATGGAGTAGTAGATGGAGTAGTAAAGGCCTTGATGCTGTGTAAGTGCTGATCAGTAGCAATGAAAACATCCCTGAGTTATTAACAGAGTTTCCAACACAAATCCCAAACACAGGTCCATAATAGCTACTGTGAAGAACATCAACTTTTTCCCAGCCAAAATTCCATACTGAATTCCATGCTAACACTTTATGATGCTTATACCATACGAGCTAACTACTTAACTGCAGAAAATCTGGAGCCATAAGTGGTAGCCAAACACATTTTTCTTATTTGTATCATCATTGGGTGATGGGACTGATGATGTTTATGTAGAGGACACCTATGACATTCCATAGCCAATTTATTTCTTCCATTGGGCTAGAGAAGAACTATTATTTAGTTTTATAAATGGATGACTGAAGATATATATGGACAATACACTGAAGTCAGTTTTAAGACTCAAATTTCAAGATCAAAAATACTGTGGCAGAGTGATGATCTGATATAAACACACTTTTCTGGCTGAGACTCCTTCAGACAATTTATATGAAGTAGATTTATGCTGATGAGTTTTTTACCTTTGTACCTGAAAAACTTACTTACATTATTGATAGTATGGGGAGAAGTGTAATTACGCACAATGCCTGAACCAGAAGAAGTTCATTGTACCAGGAGAGCCAGTGGTGCACAGGTCCAGGATGAATTTTGCTGAAACTATTAGGAGTTGCAGCTGGATCATTTTCCAATGCAGAACAGCTAACATTTTTCTTTCATCTTCACTTTGTCAAAGCATTTGCATGAGTGTGGCAATAGAGAGGGCTCAGTCACTGCAAAAGAATTCTGTGAGATCCAATTGTCTCTACCAGAGAAGTGAGATGATCAAAGCAATTTTTTTTGTCTTGAAGTCCATGTATCAGTGATGATCTGAGCTACTAACTAAAGAAGTTGAAGATACAGAGTCCAGCACATGCACAGACAGTATTTTAGGTCCACATTAGTAATTTCATTTTTACTTTCTATTGGTTTTACATATCTGTAAGCATGGAACAAGTCTGAAGAATAGTTGGAAAGGTACACATAAGAAGATTTATTTTTCTCAGCATTTAAAATAAAAAAAAAAGGATTTCTAGAAATCTGCAAATGCACTAAAAGGGGCAACTTACAGTCTTCTGAGTAGCACTGGGTAATAAAGATTTTTGCGTCAAAGTCCTTCCTCTAGGACAACTTACTCAGGAGGTAAAACTTAATATGCTGTTTCAAGGTAGATAATTCTGTGATATGTCAATTTGGAGAGATTTACCCCCCTGGAAAAGTACAGAATTACAAAGAGTTATTTTCCTTCTCTCAATTAAAATAAGCAACTTTCTTCACCATGTTTTTCTCCCACCATACCTTTAAAGACTTTAAATAGCATGTAAAATTGCATTAAGAAACAAAACCAGGCTGTTTTCCAGTTCTACTGATTTGATTAGCTTATGAAAGTTAAAAAATGGATATATATTAAAGTAATACTAAGCATGTTCATTAAGGATCCACTTTACATCGGGTCAAAATTTATTGGTTTCTTATACTTGTCTGAATATTCAAGGACAGTTTCTCCTTTCTGCTTAGTAATTGCAGATACCAGAAGCTTTATATATTCTTACCTACTATCAAGGACATGTGAGCTATGTCATATCAGCATGTCAACACTAAGTCTTCATTTTGTTTGCTGAAAACAAGAGCAGGATAGAAGGCTCTAAAAGGGTCCTGAACGCTTTCAGTAAAACTTACTTTATTCAATAGGAATTACCTAGATTTCTGATGACTGCTTTCAGAAGATCATCAGGTTTCAGTATCTAAGAACTGATAGCAAAAAATGCTTCANTTCATCCTATTAAAGTGTCTAGCTTACCTTAATTTATGACTCCTAATACATGGTACAGTGGTCTCTATATTTGCTAGACAGTGTGTACCAGAACAAAGCGACTTACCATTTCATGCTGTTTCATGAGTTACGCATTCTTGCTGTGCAAGCAATACTTTGCAGAGCGGAATTAGAAATTTCACAAAACTGGGGGGGAGTAGGGGGGTGGGGTTTGACCCTTTTCTCTTTCAGAAATGGTTGCTTGTGTCATCCTACCCTCCTTTTCTGCCTATGTTTTTTTTTTTTCATTTGTTTTCTACTCCACAAACAGTGCAGATAACTGAGCAGAACTAGGCATTCAGCTTTGCTCTAGAAATTAGAGAGTTCTTCATACAGCTACTCAAATGAGCCATGGTAATTCAGATAAGCTTTGTCGACGAGTCTCCAGATCAATCACCCTGATCCCTTCCTTTGAACAAAACTGCCATCTTTGTACTGTTGACATTATAATTCTGCACAGAACAATTGCACTTTTCTGAAACAAGTGAAATAGGGGAACTGTTTCCTCCTTGAATCCCTTTCTTCTGTCCACTAAGATTACAAATAGAAGCACTGAACATTCTTAGCTGTCAAACATGAAATTGCTTTAATTTGGTTTCCCAGTTTAGGATACATACCTGAAGTGATCTAATCTCTAGGAATCCCTGTGAGATGACAGTCATGCAGACATTCTGAAACAGTCTTTCTTTACATGCTAATTGTATTTCTTAGAGTATATAGATGCAAACTGGTGCAGAGGAAGGGAAGAAATTAGTAAAATGTTAGAGTAAATGTCTGGATGTTTTTATTGACTAGTCTTCTAGTTTCTTTAAAATAACTTTAAAAGAAGTCTTCAAAATAACAGTGTAACGACTGTAGAAATGTAATTTTAGATAAAATAATGACTTGAACTCACACTTTTAAAAACCATCAAATTTAAAGCAAGTTTTCGTTTATAGACTTTATATGTTCACTGATGATACATTCATTAATTTACAATTAATTGTGTCATTTGGAGTATAAGAATTCTGCTTCATATCTGAAACAATGTGGAAAATTACAATTCCATTTGAATGCAAACTAGAATAATTGTTTGCATCTATAAATAATACAAACAATGATTACACAAACCAAACAAACAAAAGGCAGATATTAGTCTGTAGCATGCACCCTCTAGACTTTGGCCGCCTTTTATGGCTTTCTTCATCTCAAAGCTATGTTTTCTCTTTGAGACACTGAATCAAAGTACACTTGGTCTGAGTGCAGGCTTCAGGTTTCTCTGACAACAGGGTATAAACCTCCGAGTTTACTGTGTGGTAGAGCAAGACTGTCTTTCAGGGAAATCTAATGCCCCTGAAACATCTTGCATGCAGAGAGAGGCCTTCTCCCATGCCTGGTATTCTGCCCCCTCTGATAAAGGAGCATTTGTTTTCAGTCTTTCAGTGCTGTTTTATGTTTTTCCATTTAAAGAGTATCTAATCTTTAGAGAAGAAAGTACTCAGGATTCACTTCAGGGAATTTAACTATGAGATGCAGGGCATTTTCATGGGGTGTTAGGCCATTTTACTGATAAAATTCTGCTCTTGACATGCATGTGGGTGTATAACTGTGCTCACATATTTTACTGAGGAGAAGAAAATTCAGATTCCAAGAGTATTCAGAAGTTGATTGCTCAGGTATCAGTGTGATCTCTTACTATTTCTAAACAATAAATTGCTTTTGCAATATGCAGTTACACGCACAGTCTTATTGCTCTTATTTCAAAAATAGTCTTATACATAGTTATATACAAGTCTTATTGCTCTTATTTCAAAACCACTTTCAAAGTGTGGGTCTTTAGCAGTTGGTAACAGGACTAGAAACCATGGCTTTATTCCCTAGCTAAACAGGAGTTCTAAACCACGAGACATCTCCTGTGTTGGAGGTAGCAAAGAAGCACACAGGTCTGTTTTTTTCCAGGCACATTGCTTTATAGCTGCAGATAAACAGAGTTGCAGTGTATTTTTCTTTTTATTATAGGATCACATCCTCAAATAGGAAAGCGAATGCTGGTATATTTTACTGCTGTGCTAAACCTATGTCCTGTAGCCTGTCTATACAGCACAGCTCAGAGCTATGCAAAGACACGGAAGGGAAGTCTGGTACCAGATACAATAAAGTTGCATTAGCAACTTAATTAGCCCAGAGTAAGGTTGATTCTCCACAGCTAGGGCTCCAAAAGCAGTGTCTTTCAACACTGTCTCTAAATGGTGATAATTAGGTAGATTGCGATTCTTTAACACTGCATAAAATGATGCATTAGGTCTTGTGAGCAATCAAGCAAATGTTCTGTAGTTAACAAGTTACTGCTTCTAAGTCTGTAGAAAATGAAAGAAAAAAAAATTTCATAATTATTTCCAGTCACAAAAGAAAGAACCAAATAATAAACATAGCAAACAAAACCATAGGGACATAAAACAATCCTGTTAAGACCGTTTTGGTTTGGAACCTTTGGCAAAATGTGAACTACAAACCACAGCAACACAATTTCCCTCCTCCCCTCACAAAGGGAAAAGGGGAAAGATCTAAAACTTAAACTTGAAATGGCAAGGTTTTTATGTTTACACAGAAAGTGGAAAAATGAAAAGTAGAATGTAATATAACAACCATGTATACAAAGGTAAGAAAAGAAACAACTGTAACTCCCCACTCCTACTAAACGCAAATTCCACCACTCCTATCTACAAAACCACCCCACAAACCCTTCCCAAGAAACACCCAGCAAGGAAAAGGGAGAAGCCAACAATAAAAATGTTTACTTCCCAAAATAGCAGTAGTGGTGGGGCAGCAGTGGCCTTGCTCCGCAGAACCCACAGCCCTAGACCAGGGCCATGAGCAGAAGAGAGACACCTCCCGTCACTCCCTTTTATATCTCAGTTTCTGTCATCTGGTATGAAATATCATTTTGGTTGCTTAAATCAGGTGATACGTGTCCCTTACAATCTATGTAACACTATCAGGGCTTGCTAAACTGAGGCCTGCTAAATCTAAGGCCTAACGAAGTTAAACTACCACGAAGGCATTCAGAATTTCTTCTCATCTGCCCTGAAAACCAAGTGCATTCAGGAGAATTTCTTTTGAAGGGTCTGAATCTTCTTTTTAATCTACCCAGTGAAACTATATATCTGGAAAACTTTTAATAACAAAGATTCAGCTCAAGTATCATGATTCTTCAAAAGTTTTTGCAAGTGCTCTATTACTCATCGATCTCAGTGCATTCAGAACTTGATGTTGGAACAGATAATGAACTAGGTAATGAAATGCTGACAAAGAAGCAAAGTCGCTATGAAGAGGTCATCAAAGAACTACAGATAAATTTTGACTGTGTTTCTGAATTGCACGTATGACATAATTGCTAGCATTCATTGTATTTCTGTTTGGGTTATCTCCCGAAAGCACTGCTATATAGCATTATGCTATGTTATGGTTTAGCCAGGTGGGCCTAAATTTAGGCTTTAAAGATCATATTAGGCCTAGAATTGTCAACTGCCTTGAGCTGGGCTGGGCTAGCTAACAGCTGAATTCTTCTAGCCAATAATTTTGTATTCCATACCATATTACATCATCTCAATAGGAGTAAAATCCAGTGTGTGGGAATGGCTTAGTCAATTCTGCCATGGCTGAGGTGCGAGCCGAACATGATTCAGCTGCTGTCTTGAAGTGGGCCTTGTTCCTGTTATTGCCGCTGCTTGCAGTTTGTTTGAGTTCAGGAAAGTAGAAATATTTTGTTGTTATTCTTTCTGTTTCTTGCTAGGTGTCTTTAGAGTGCTTATGAATTTAGAGTAATATACTTTGTATTGATTGGGGAGTGGGAGGTTATTTCTTGTTATATAAAACTTGTGTAAGAGTGTGTTATATTGTAGTTTTCTTTTAATTTTCTCTTTTCTGTATAAATACATGTGGTTAGTTTCAGCATAAACATGGTTTTCAAGTTTTTTTTCCTCTCCCTCTTCTTTTTCTCTTGGCTGGTTGAGGGGGGGAAGAACCCTTTTTCTCTGTTCTTGGGCAGTTGGCCAGCTCAACCCAAGACATGCTAGAATAAATTTTTCTCTTTAACCAAATAATTTTGCTGTATATAATGGTGTCATTTCTGTCTCAATATTTCTGCTGAGTTTCTCTGTGTTATCACTGTATCTGAATATTCAAATGCTATTCAGAAACAACTTCTGGAAAAAAAACCCAAGTAGCTGATGTTGAGGGCATTGAAATGTGGAAAAAAGTTTAAATCTTGTTTTCTGTCATGTATATTTATTATTATACATTATATTTATATAATATTACATAGTACATTTATTTGTGGCCTAAAATTGAAGACAAATTTGAAGAAGAAGCCAAGATAGGCTCACATTCTTGTTAGTGCTCTTGCTTTCCAATAGTTCTTCATTCACAAAAAGAAAACCTATCTTCATGTGTTTAGAATTATACCATCAGGAGAAGGGAGCAACCAAGGCAGTAGGAGACAAATAATTTTTAAGAAGGTCTGTAAGGAACAAACAACTTATTTCTGTCACCTATATATGTGTTCGAAGTGTTTGATTTTCTTAAGCTAAACAGAACTAAGATAACAGAGAGCTCTCAGTAGCCACTGGTTTGGTTACAGTAGTTCATGTCTTCTTGCTAAGGGTTTCACTTTTCTGCTCAGTATATCTGGTGAATATAGAGACAGACAAATGATAATTGAGATGTCCATGCATATCTCAGAGCAAGGCTATATTCCTACAGAAATTCTTTCCTATCCAATTGACTAACTGTCACTGAGTTCTGTTAGCAATGAAAGGGCCTTTTTCTGCTTCATATGATAACCTTCAAGACTCCCCTGTATGGCTGATTTCCTCTCTGTCTATACAGCTCCACTAACTTGCCGTGGACTTGTCTCAGAAATAGGCAGTGAAGACCATGCATGGGACTGCAGGAATACATCACTCAATATTTATAACTGTTCAGTAGGAATATTACTGTCATTCTGATAAAACAGACAATATCATTAATTATAGTAATCTCACACAATCAAGATCAATCCAAACTTTGCTCCTGAGCTGCTACTACATTGCTAAAGCCTGAATTCATAAAAGAACTTTTGTACATGAATAATTCCAAAGATATTCTTTTTCCAGTGAGGTGAAGTCAGATTCCTACAGCTGACAAGCCCAGGGAGAAGCACACTTGAATTCTAGATGACATGTGAGCACAGGTCTCATAGCTGTATCACTGGCTCGGATAAACCACAATGAATGTGTTACCTGTGTTTAGTGATTCTGAGATAATATGGAGCTTTTCATCATATGTACCAGTAAACTCTTAAAGTTTCTCTCTTACATTGTGACTACTTTCACAAAATAGAAAATGGATTAATCTTTATAGTGGTTGCAAACAGTAGTCAAGTTTTTGAAACAAAATCTCACTACCACTCCCTCATGCAGGGTACTGAAGAATTAATTATCAGTAGAAATACTTCAAAAGATGTACATTAAACCTCAAAAAACTTAAATCACTGGTTTTTCCATATTTATCATAAATATTTCTGGTTTTGCAATTATTTGCATTTTGAGTCCTTTTTCTATCCTTAGTGTTCATTATTTTTGTCATCTGATTCCAGTATTGTCCAAAGTATTCCCTTGTCTGCTGTTTTTAATCCAAAACAGTTACCAGATATTTTAGGTTTTGGTTTGATTTGTAGAAATACAGTCTCTCAAATTTAAGTGTTACTGATTCCTGCGACTCTTGCCTTTTCACAGAGTTACAGAATGGAAAAGACCACAGGGGATAGTCTGGTCCAACCTCTGTGCTCAAGCAGGGTCATCCTAGAGCATATGGCACAGGATTGAGTTCCTGAGACAGTTCTTGAATGTCTATAGTGAGGTAGACTCTACAACCTTCCTAGACAGCTTTTTCCCATTTTCTTCTATGAAATACTTGGTTCTCTATTAGTTTAAATGTGTGCACATTTGTTTGTCTTAAACTTCATAAACCATATTGGCTATCTGGGTGGAGCAGTTACCAACAAGAAGGTAGGAACTACTCATGGACTTTTTCATGGTGATTCCTTTCTTGGAACATTGCACTTGGATCCACTTCTTCTCAGTATTTCACTTTCTCACTCAAAATTATATTAATAATCAGAAGCCCAAATGTTTATTACTTTTAGTCCTAAAAAGGGTTTGCCAGCTTCCACTTCAGACTTACAAAATTTATCCTAAAATGCCTGCTGCTAAACGCCAGACACTGTGTTAAATCTGAATTAATGCAAATAGATAACTTCTTTGCCTGGTCAGCTGTGGAGTTCCAATGATGCACCATGCCTATTTTTCCCAGAGGCAAAGAGACCCTGCAGTGAAACATCATGACCTAAAGCTCAACACTGTGCAGCTTTCCATACATAGGGTTGTTAAATCTGTAGTATTATATATACATACATACATACACATACACACGCACACACGCACACATGCACACGCACACACACACACATATATAAAAGATCCCACAACTTTTTGGGTTTGGGTTACAGATCATCATATTTCTATGACTTGGTTTTCATGTAAACAGGACATGCAAATCTTGAAATAACAAAAAATATTGGACTGTCCCAGATGAAATCTGTAGGAAAACTGATTACTTTAAATCCAGTCTTTAAGTCTGTAAATAATTCCCAGTATGTTAGCTGAAAGATGCTTGCCAAGCAGTGAAAATCAGGACATGGAGTTGGTGGGTTTTTTTCTGTAGTTGTAAGTTAGTTTATTTCTTTCAAATCAGTGTTCCTACGGATTGAAATTCTAATTTTACTTCCTTCTAAAATGCTAACCAAATACTAGGCCTGGCTGGGTATTTTTTTTTGTTTTGTTGTTTGGTTTTTTTTTCAGGAAAGGGAGGATGTATTTTACTTTCAGTTCTCTAGTACCAAAGGACACAGAAACTTAGTCCTGTTTAACATTTACAAATTTACTGAAGTGTATTTCTGAGCACCAATTTCTTAAAAAAAAATTCTGACTATTCCAAGTTATGATTTCAATTTATGTTTCTTAAGGTAGCAATGTCCTTGTTGCTATGATGGTTTCATGTGTGGCCATCAATAAGCCACTATTTATTGCCATGACAAATGAAAAGATCAAAAATAAGTTATATAAACCATATTCATTACCTTGCAATTTTCCCCACTGTAAATCTAGATAGGAAATATTAAATCTGTCAGCATTGCCTGGCCCTCACCCACCATTTCCCCCCATAACACCCTCTCCCCTTCAAAAAAATGGTTTAGGAAGTTTCTTTGATAGAGCATAGTCATTCCTTAGTGTTAGTAAAAGCTAGTCCTTTAGCAAAGGAGGTTAATGAAATTTTACTGTAAACACTCAGCTGAAGGGGAAAAGAGACACACAAGATCAGAGCCTTGGCATAAACTTTTTTTCTTTACGAGCACCTTGTGTTTCAAAAGCAATTGATGCAGTAAGCAAAGTCTTAAGTGCTTTGTATCGTTTATTTGGCCTAGCTATTAGTTACTCATGGACAACAAGCTGCCCATGAGCCAGCAGTGTATTCTTGTGGTCAAGAGAGCCAATGGTATCTGGGGTGCATTAAGAAAAGCTCTGCTGCCAAGTGGAAGGAGGTGATCTTGTCCCTCCATATAGCCCTGGTGAGGTCACATCTGGGATGCTATGTCCAGTTCTCGGCTCCTCAGGATATGAGAGAGATGAAGCTCCTGGAGCAGTTCCAGCAGAGAGTGAGGAGAATGATTAAGGGACTGGAATACCTCTCTTACAAGAAAAGGCTGAGGGAGTTGGGCCTATCCAGCCTGGAGAAGAGACAATTAAGAAAGGACCTCATCAATGTCTGTAAGTATCTGAAAGGAGGGTGTCTAGAGAATGCAGCCAGGCTCTTCTCAGTGCTGTTGAGCAATAGGACAAGAGGCAGAAACTGAAGCACAGGAAGTTCCACCTGAACATGAGGAAGAACTTCTTTGCCGTGCAGGTGATCATGCACAGGAACAGATTACCCAGAGAGGAGTCTCCCTTGATGGAGACAAAAATTGTCTGTATGCAATCCTGTGCCATGTTCTCTGGGATGGCCCTGCTTGATCAGGGAGGTTGGACCAGGTGACCCACTGTGGTCCCTTACAACTTGTCCCATTCAGTGGTTCTGTGATTTCACTTTGACAGTGATTGTGAAATTACTATAATAGTATGTACAACCCCCTTCTTGATTGTGTTTGAATTGAACATTAAATAAAAACATTACTTCTTCATTCTCACAGTGCAATCTGACATATTTTACATCAGCATTTCGGTTGGTAGAATGCTTTTGATGAAAATTCTTATTTGGCATACTGACAAATTCTTCAAGAGACTGGCTTAACAAAATCAGTGTCTTCCAAGTTTTTCAGCAGATGTCTAAGGGGTTGGGACTGGAGCAACCTTATGTGCCACAGCATTTGTTGTAAGGCAAAATAACTTATTTACAAAAAAACCCCCAACAAACAACTAACCAAAAACCTGCTCCCCAAACCCAAAACAAACAAACAAACAAAAGATTTAGCAGGATTGAAAACTTCTTATTTTTCTTGTCGTGGACTTTTTCAGACCACTAAGGATTTAGTCCTCCTGCTGTTAAAACCGATAGCAAAATCTTCAATTATTTTGGTAGGATCAAATCCAAAAGAAGATGGAGTTCAGTGAAAATACCAAAACCATAATAAGAAATATAACAAGTATAAACTGTGACAATTTTTATCTAGATTTTTTTTGTTAGTATCTAAGTATCTTCCCCAAAGGTTTTTTTGTGTGTGTGTGTTTTCAAGGCAAACCAGAGACTAAAATGCAAAATCCACCATATAACCTTCTTACAGTTTGTCACAGCTGAAAGTCTTGAAGACAGAAATAAGAGCACTGATTACTATAATCTATACATGCATTTTCTTCCATCCCCCAGTCCTCTTCTGTGAGATATATTAGTCATCCCATAGGCCTGACAGCTAAATTTACAAGAATGCAATTTAATCACTGAGTAAGTTTTCATTTCATACAATTTCAGAAAAAAACAGTGAATCAAAACTGGTTTGATTTGATGTTTAGAACTGAATTTACCAATTGGCTTTACACAGTTAGAAGTAGACAGAACCCTCTAAAAAGGATGCAACTGCTCAGGGCTCTGGCTGCACAGACTGTTTGAGCCTGGAACTGCTACCGGAAGACAGCGTGAGAAGCACCTGCATACGATGTGAGCAGGTGAATGATTGCTCTGCCTGGTGGCAGAGCTAAAGGAAGAGGTGGAAAGGCTCAGAAGCATAAAGGAGAGTGAAAGGGAAATTGACTGGTGGAGTCACACCCTTCTGATCCCTAAGGAAGCCCAGCAGGAGGTGGTGAAGCCCAGCCCCTCCTGCCATCAGGCAGGTAGGACAGGTCATATGGATGAGGAGGAATGGAAACAGGTGCTTTGTCGTAGAGGTAAACCTCCCCTTCAACCCCTTTCACCTACTTGCGTGCCCTTAAAAAACAGATACAAGGCCCTGGACTCAGAAAGTCAGATGGAGGACAGTCA